>JABUIW010000060.1:2204907-2248437 GCA_013363375.1 Menidia beryllina
AAAAAAAAAAAAAAAAAAAAAAAAAAAAAAAAAAAAAAAAAAAAACAATCAGTCAAATTTATGTTGCAACAGTTGGCCAAAAATCCTTTAGAAACACACCAGCCACTACAAATATTGCCTTGACTTTTGAGAAATCAAAAGGATGAGCAGAGTGGTTCACTGACAGCAACCCGCCAGTGTCAACATCTTGAAACTCAAACGTTTCAATTAAGAATAGATAAATAAATCTTTTTTTTTTCCAGTCTCAACTTATCATTAAGTCTAAAGACATGTAGAAAAAGTTAACATATTTTTAAATTAGTAAGGTCAGTATTTAACAAACATTTAGTGGTTTTAGGGTGGATATGTAGCTAAATTTGCCTTCAGAGCACATGGGAGAAATCAATGAGTCTTATCCTGTCAAACTTTAAATTGTCCTCCCAAAATTTTGCAGAATGCAAGTGTTTAGATCTAAGAGGCCACACATGCCTTTATTTCAGTGGCTTCCTTTCTGACAAAGCTCGCCGTGTTGAGCTTCCTTCTAAAACACCTAGCAATAATGAAGAAAAATGTGGTTAATTTTGTGAAAAGCACTGTTGAGACAATGCACTGTAGATGTTGAAGGACTACAGAATTCTGATTAGGCTCAGTGATTTTAGGTCCAAGTGGAGGAGCTCGAGCTGGGGGTCTGTAGTGCATCTTACAGAAACTTAGTAGAACATCTAAAGAATATTCAAGATAAAAACACTGCATGTCATTGTTTGAGAGTTACACGTCGACATACCATCCTCACCATGGTTGCCGTCGTAATTATGTTTGGTGCGTACTGAGCGGATTGATTTGAACTTCATCTGCCTCCACCGTGTCCATTTTACATGCTTAAAACAGAACAAGCTTAATGGTCACCTTTCCTGATTCTGACCAAATGAAATATTCATACTTTTAACTTCCTTTTGTGGTGACATCTGCTTTGACATTATGTGTTTGTGCTCATGTTGCTTTGTGTGCAAACTTTAAAATTTGTAGGATTTCATAATTGATTAAACACCAAAGCTGATGTTTGGTTGTGATAACATTGGATCCATGAACTCAGCAAATTCATTTAAAACTGAGCTCACATCCATCTGTGTCTCAGTGCTGAAAACTCTTGAGCGGACTTTAGTATTTCCACAAGTTATTTCAATCATCCATATTCGACTGCGGGATTAACAACATATTCCTCTCTGGAGTAACAAATATATTACCAATAGTGTCCTAGTCTCAGTATATAGAAAAACATTGACATTTCCAGGGAATGAACTGTGCATCCCATTGAAATGCATTACTTTGCTTACTATTGCTCCTAATGTAATTTTATACATTTAAACCTAATAATTTATTTGTAAAGCCTGGGCATAGGGGCACAGTGCAAAAGTAGATAATGGAAGACATAAAAGGTGTGTTGAACAAGTTGAAGGAAAGGCCATACCATTCAAAACTTATTTATGTCTGCAGGCTAAGGGTGCCACTTGTTCTATTTTTCAACTTCTCGTTATTTGGCCCTTTAATAAAAGATTTTAAAAAAAAAAATAGATTTTTGAATATCTATAATGTATTACTTTGTGATAAGTCAAAATACCCAGTGTTATCAGGATTGTGTAAAACAGGGTTTTGAGCAACGTTCTAACCAATAAATGATGCAAAAGGTATCTTATGAAAAATGTTTCAGAAACAGTACCCATCGAATATTGTGCATATTGGCATCGCGGGGGTAAAGAAATCCTTGCTTAACACGTATCACATATTAGAACAAACTATATAATAACTTGCAAACTACCATATGCAAATATCTATTCACTACATAAACTGTGACCTGATTGGACACATTACATCCTGTTTAATAGCTTTCAGCTGCCATTTGATCCCGTTTCCTTCATCATCATCCTTGACTTTTTGCCATGCACCGAAAGTACACACGCAGTCAAACGTGTCAGGATGCATACAATAACTGGGACAATAATTAACAAAGGGCATTTGAAGACATGTAGTCATATCCTCATTACAGAGAAAACCCATTGCTTCAAAGCATACGCATAAATGCACACAGAGTTCAAAAGGACACCATCTCTGCTTAGCAGAGAAACAAAGTCTGTGACAAACGGATGGACAGCATCTGTTTCTCAGTGCCAGGCAGCAGCCTGGTGCTAATTGCAAATGCCAGAAAACACAAAGCCATGTCAGAAGGTCTCAGAGAAACTTATTGGCTCTGTGTTTTCTCCCCTTCCCTTATTTCTTCATGCTTCAGGGGTAAACAAGCAAGAAAAATATAATTACACATGAAGAGTTTCATGGTATCATCACCGTGAATCTGTGCCGTGAATCCTGGCCACAGCCTTTCTAATTCCCAATCAGCATTAATATGTTACAACGGCTGTCATGTTGAGGAACAGTGACTTTCTTCAGAGGAAAAAGATTTTATTTTATGTGGGGGGTTTCTAACAACCAGTTAGCAATCTTTAGTTTTGCTAGTCACATATGCTTATTAAAATATCTCAGGTCTCACATACAAGACATCAAAGATCATCATTGTGAAACTACCACCCGTCTTCCTGTTTTTACACAAGATAAAATGCAATAAATGTTTAGTCATGTTAACAAAACAGCTCGTCCAAATTTACTGATCTCACCTAAATAGCAGAAGCGTTAATTTTGACTAAATGTTGTGTAAATTATGTATTCATTACTCAAGATATCCCAGGAGATGAGTAATCATCCACGATACCCTCTGTGTTCACTTGCTGTTTAATTTGATGCAAGCCATTTATCAACCAGATGTTTCCAATGAGTCCAAAGATTAACTACGTGTGGTAATAAATGAGACTTTATCATTCATGAAAAGATTTGTGTGGTGAAGGGAAAAAATGCAGATCATGATGGAGGGAGATTAATTACAGGTCCAAAGAGAAGTCAAGATCATAAGGAAACCCTTTTTCAGGTCAGTTGAGCACAACAGAAGTTAAAGGCCAGCTGTGCATTTTAAGGCTGCTTTTGCTGAAATTCCCAGAAAACTGGGTACAAAAGTATGTTTTGTTGGAGAACTGTGTGATCCAAAGCCACATTACTCAGCAACTTTTAAATTATACGCTTTTAAATCTTAATAGATAAACCAAACACGTTTCTTTTGTGGCATATATATATAAATAATAGTTCTGAGATGGTAATCCAGATATCAGATTATCGTAGTTGATCATTATTCATCAACACACCTGATTTGCAGGGTGCAAACAAAGTCCAATATTTTTTTTAGAAATTTTCACTCAATGCTCCTTTTATATTCATACTTATTGCAAAACTTAAGTATTGATAATCAAACATGCTGCATTTACTTGACTTGACACTTTGACCTTTAGCATCCATCAAATTTTCACTGATTTTTAAGAATGTATTCACTGCTCTTTTGTGCCAACTGCAGACTCATTTTAGACACACAAATAGCAGGACCTCAGAATGGTGCAAACCAACTCTGATGTTCCAGCACCGATGTTGCTTGGACGTTCTTGTAAGTCATGCAAATTTTAGCCGCAGAAACGTGCCATTTAGTGCTTTAATGGTACATTTCATTCCATCGGTTGTGAGTATACTATTGCATTTTCACTGTAAAGATGGGTTCTGATATATAATTGATAAGTTTTTACACCTCTTGAATTGAGTCATTTTTCCAGAGAAGCTCAGTTGTGGTTATAGCTTCAGTATGTCCATGTTGTCACTGGTATGACTTCATAAAAACCTAATTTAATCTTCACAGTTTTATTTCTATTCTTACCGAAGCTTCAACATGAAGTGATGGACTCATCACTTTGCAGTAAAAGAAAAATATAAAAAGCTATTTTATGAGATTCCTGAACTTTACAACTTTTTCCAACCTTCATAACTTACTATAGAGAAATATCAGTGGGCTGTTTTATGTTTCCATCCTTGCTCAATTTAGAAGGTCACAAAAAAAAATTCGGGATGGGCCATGCCGCATGCCATTGTACAGTGGTAATGTCTTCACTAAATATTGACTTCTACGACTCTGCTGTCTGGATAAAATTGCAAAGAAAGGCCCATTGTGAAGTTGATAATGAGAATATTGGAATATATGAACATAAGGTATTTGCAGAATGGGTCAAAACTACACAGACGACGAACTGAGAGCAAAAGTTTGTTGCTTTTCCGGTCAGCTTTTTTAAACTTCAAGTCGGTCTTGATTCTTTGCTTAAGATGCAGTGGGTGAAGATTTGAATACCAAAATAAATAAACAGCCAGAATAAACTAAAAGAATGAACTGAGCTACCATGTGATGGATATACTTTTTGAAAAAGATGTGCATTATATCAACTCCCACAGCGCTTATTTCATTTTGAGCACCCGCTTGAATCAAAGCACTTTTGAACTTTCAGACATGGCTTGAACAGAGTTAAAGGCCTACCTGTTCAGGGGAGGAGCTCGCCAGGTTACAATCCAGCTTTGGTCGAGAACCTCTTGCACTGAAAGCTTTTAAAGATTTTAATTCCAGCAGATGTTTCCAAACGAGTACTAGTAGCCAAGAGTACCTGAGATTTGATGAAACAATAAATAAATGGATCTTTCTATGTAAATATAAGGAATAAAAGACCCAAGAAGGTATTAAAGAACATATCTTCAAAATACTACATTTAGACTTGTTGGTAGAAGTGAGTTCTTATTTAAAATTGAACAATTTAAAGATGTCTTACATTTTTTATTTGAAGCATTTCCACCAGATACTTTTGGTCAGTTCTTATTAGCATGCCCCAGGCAATCGTGAACAATTTATGATTATGCTTCTTTGGATTACTGACATGAAAGAGGTTTAGCCATCTCCTGCATAGCTGTTTAAAGGTGAACCACTCACAGCTTGACATCAGGAAGCTATTATAGTTTCAGACTTGAACACAGCAGCCTTGAGCAAGGTTGTAATGAACCAAGCAATACGAGTCGAATACTGATAAAAACCAGGGAAGTCTTTGAAGTATAGATGAAAAAAAAAAAAACATTTCCTTTCAGGGGGAACAAAAGACTTGTTTACTTTTCAAATGCAATCTGTCACACATTGGATAAGAGCCATCATAGTGGAAACTAAAAAAGTGTAATGATTGCTTGATAGCTTTCATTGGAGAAGTTCTCACTCAGTTCCTGTTTCGCAAAATGTGGACAGATTGTTGAACAAAAAAGACTTTTCCAATAGAATGTAAAAGTTGCGCACAAGAGCTTTACAGGTGCCTTGACCCAGTCAAACATCATAATGGATGTCCAAGTTAATTTATACTGGAAGTTCCATCAGTCTTGGTGAGAAAGTAGGGCAGATTACCAAAAACCTGCACAGCCTCAGCACTGGCATTAATTAATTACAGATAATTCCTCTCCAAAGTTTAAAAGCTAACCAAGTTTTGGTCACCACCGTGGTGAGATAGTGTTGAGGAGAACATGTGTGGCAGCTTGTAATCATCCCCAGCATCTCTGCATATGCGCCTTTTGAATTTGAACAGTTTTTATTTTCTCCAAAGCCCAATCTTTAGGACCACTTAGTACCCAATTCCACAGCCAAGGTCATCGTTTCAACAGGACTGGAGATTTGGTGAGCATTTGTTCTTCCCTCCCTCCCTCGTTCACCATGGTGTCACGTGTTTGCAGACAATTTTTTCTGACATTTGTGATTACAGTGATTACCAAGCGAGAAAAAGTCTTGTTTTTGTTTCCAAATAACAGATTGTCAAAGAAACAAATTGATCTGCTCCTACCAGTGAAGCGAAATAGACATTTTCAAATTTCCATTTATTTTCTTGTGAAGGCTGCCGTCTTGTGGGGCTGCCACTCACCCAATTGTTTCTTCTTTTTTTTTCCTCAATATCGTTAGCAATAAAGTGGTGAGACGAAGCCACAGTTCGTGAAAGGGAGATTAAATTTTCATATGTTGCCGCTTCCGTTACACAATGTGATTAAATCTCATTCAAATTAATTTGTTGTGTGTTTATAGAAAGTGTAAGTTTTGGGAATTTGCCAAAGCCCCCACTTAAGCATTGGGATACCTCGTATTGCCAAATGTTAGATTGGATCTAACAAATTAATCTGAACAATTTTTTTTTAAAAACAATTTTATACACACCAATAAGCTACAATTTGGATGCACAATGCTGCAAATAAACGTTTTGTTACTGGAGGTGGTGTGTTTAAATTAAAGAAAAAAAAAAGACACCAAGTAAAATCTCTGTAGCCAGGTCATATCTGCAAAACATAGGATGTCCTGGTTTAAATCACAAATCTTAGACTTTCATATCAAAACTCCTTTTTTCAGTTTTTTGCAGAATTATCTCTACAATTAGGAAAATAAGAGGAAGCCCCTCCTCCCTAGGACCCACATTTGTGCAGTTTTAAGAAAGAAACAGTGATGAGGCTCATCTCAGTTGCAGCAACCAGCACAGTATCTACTGCCTCATTTAAAACTACGCTTATTAACACGCTTTATACCTACCTACCTACCTACCTACCTACCTACCTATCTAACTACTTACCTACATACATACATACATACCTACATACATAGTCCCTATACCATGAGGCTTAAGTGGCTTTATTTATGGTTAAATGAGTCCTGCTTTTGAGACCAGCAGCTTCATGGAGGGTTTGTTATCCCAGTTCATAAGCAACGGTATCTCTCCTGCCTTGTGGGTGGCTTGCGCATGTTTGATTGTTTCAGTTTGGTTAAAAGCTGAATGGAGGAGGTGTCAGTGCTGAGATACTGTCTGCCTAGTATTCCACTGAATATGCTATTTAGAAGCAGTTTCTCTGTTTCTCTGTATCTTTTCTGTACATCTTCCCGTAGGTCTCCCGCTCGACAGGTTTTATTTGAAATGAGTCAATGTTGAGGAGAAATGGATAATGTAATGTTGCGATTCTTAAGCTTCCAATAAGTACTAAATGAGAGGGATCCAAGCTTTAAGAGACAAAAAACATGCACCTAAACGATAACATCATTGTACAGTTTTAGTTTGAGCATTAAAAGTTCACATGGGTCCACTTGCACACAGATTAAATCTGATGGCATTACTGAGCTGCGTAGAATAGGCGGATCAGAATTCTTTGTGTGCAAGGTATTTTAATTTAAGACACTTTAAGATGCTGGCACAATCAGTCTAATTCAGAACAGTGAACCAGTTATTGTCTTTAACTCTGGGACATCTGCTGTAGGAAAAAAGAAACAAAAAAAAAGATAAATGACATCATAATACAGAGGTATCAGAACTCATAATTGGCCGTTTTCTCATGCAATGTCTCCTTCAACATGTTCCATACCCTAGAATGCATACAAGAAGCTTTTTTGATATCTGAAACATCAAGTAAACAGACTTTGCATTGGTGAATCTATTTTTGTTCTTTTCCAACAATGGCTGATTATGTCCTCAATACATAAATTGTCCTTGTTTTCAGTTACAAGACACAGCAACTCATTAGTTGCAGTTCTGTGTTTGGTTACACTAGTTTTACAAATATCTGAGAGACAGATTCCTGTGCTTTAAAGATCTGGTCTTGCCGAGGGATTTTATTTAGTTTTAAGAGCCAAGCACACCCATGGCTCAAGGGCAGCGGGTGGCAACCTGTTGAATGGCCAATTTAGTTGCTGCCGGTGGTAGGGTGATAAGTGCAACAAGCTCAAGAAGGAGCCTGCTGCTCCTGGTCACGTGTCAAGGGATACGTTTGCAGAGGGCATTTGGAAAGGTTTATCAAGAGACAGCGACAGCAAATATCTGACTATATTTTAACCGAACGTTTGACCACAGACTATCAGGGCTTAAGAACTTACAAGTCAAAGAAACCAAAAAACAACACCATCAAGCTATTACCATGATTTCAATGAATTATTTATCTCTTTTGCTAATTACTTTGCACTGATGTTTACTGAGTGACATATTCATGACTTTCTAAAAAGTTATAAACCTCTGAACCAATGCAGACTGTACAGGAAGTAAGCTGTATGTCAGGGGACATCGAAACATTGGCCTTTGTATCGTGAGACGCTGCTCTTTCTGCCCTTTAAGTAACATGGTTTCCAGCCAGTGCACCTCTCTCACTCAGACTTCTGTTTTTAGCTCGGGTCAGGTTATGTGGCACATAATGCCTTTGTCAGGCATGGAGGCCTGAGACCATTCAGGCTGAACTTCTGCCGTATGTTCTTCCCTTTCTCTTGCCTGTCAAGTTTGGTCCATGGTCATTTTACTGAAAATGACCAGTTTAACAGCCATGAGCACTCATAATTGCTCCCCTTTTTTCAGAAGTATTTGCTTGTCAATAGTTTTTTGTCCTGCAGTCTCAAATTGGACTCATTCTGTCAGACTGTTCTTTATCTGACTTTCTGACAAATATAAAGAAAGAGCAGTCAAACTGAAAAACAAAAGAAAAAAAAGTGTTTGCAAAGGAAGTAACAAAAAAATAACTATGCTGGGGAGGGCTCAAACCTCTGAAGAAACAGGACGTTCTGCTGTTGGCAGTGCTGTATATCAGATTGGTCCTGTTCACAGACACGTGCATGCCAAATGACAAACAGAATGCTTAATTGCCCCTGGTTGCTGCATGCATGCTGCATGGTAATTTGTTAAATCCATCATTGAATCAGCCATTAGGTGGAAATACTCCGGGGTACTTTGTTGATTTACTGTTTCCGTATTAGGTAAAATGTTCCATTCTCAGCATCAAATTGCCCCCTTTAAGAGAGTGCCAATTATTTTGCACCATTGTTCTGCCATCAATGGGAGTGGAAAAAATAAAATACATCTTTAAATCGCACATACTTCAATACTACAATAGGCATGAGATCACATCATTGTGCCAAATCTGCAAGTCACAAAACAAATCACTATGATTAATGCACTAATTTGACATGTTTTGATTTAACCTAATGACAAATAACTCTGATATTAAAGCATAGTTCGTGTTCCATCATCTTTCAGAAATAAAATAATGTTCTTCTGTTTGGAGATGGAGTCTCAAAAAAGGTGCCTCCACCCAGCTGGAACACTAATCCTGAAATACAAATCGATAAATACCCAAATATGTTCAGACAACTGATTATTGTGTATTCAAAATTGATGCTCAGATAAATAACTTGTAAGAGGGACCTTCAAGTTTGAAATCAATAGAAAACAATGGATTAATTCAGATTAAGATAAATGTGAATGTCACTAAAGATGGTTCAGATGATATTCAACCTAAGTAGCTTTGACAATCATTCAACAGTAGTAAAATGGAAATTGCTTGCACTTATGTTGTGTGGACATTACACAAATCAGAAAAACAGTTAGCAAAATTAATCCTTTGCCAACCTTCATCACATACGGTCAGAAATGTGGAACATAATGGTGACATATGGCTGAGCTCCAGAGGAAGTAACCTGATAAACTGGAATTTTCCACATTAACTGCAAGCAAATAAGACACGCCATCACACCAGAGTGTCACCCTAAGGATCATATGCAATAAGAAACTCCTGGCAAAAGAAACAAAATGATAGTTACAAACGATGGATGAAATTGTTACAATTTAGACTTTATCGCATCTCATAAAGATATCATCAAGCAAATGAGGGGCTCAGCTAAACTGACAGCAGCGGATTAGATTCCGAATTAGATATTAATATTCATTACTTCAACTATGCAATTTGTTCTTGCTATATTCATTTAATGTTAACATATTTTGTGTCATGAATATTAATTTGTAAATTGAGGGTAAACATGTGAATACTACAGAAGACCTTGTACATACAGCACATGTCCTGTGCCCAGAACTGAGAATCAGCGAGTACATTGACAATTAACTTGTGCTTTCTATCACAATAACACCTCCATGTGTTATACTAGAGGTGAAACATTAAAATGTGTCTTGGCAGTATTAATATTTCATGATTTTACTCGCACAAATCTCCAAAATGCTCAACATCATTACTTAACGCAAATAAATGTATATTGAGATTTGAGATAATATAAATGTAAATTGATGATGGTCGGAAAGCAACATTGTCTAATGACAATGACTGTTGGTGTTTGTTTAATCAAACAAATAAAATTGCTTTTTGGAAATAACGACTCTCCTACAGATAAAAAAAAAACACAGTTTTGACATGATGCTACACTTGGGCCTGAAGATGCAGAATAAAGAGAATTTCATAACAGAACAACTTGAATATTTAATACCCTTGATCGGAATAAAAACCTGATTCAAAGGTTGCCGATTTAACCATTCGATGGGACTGATTGCCTCTGGAGATAATTTTGACAGAAGTGGCCACAGGTTAGTTCATCTTTTCAGAGGGGGGCCAGTTGCACTATTTAGTCTCAGAATTATTTTGTTTACCCCACTGCTACTTGTAATCTCTTTTTTATCAGAATCCCTACTGGAGTGTTACAATTATACTAATATTCTGGGTAATTTGTGCAAGGATTTGTTTTTACTAATCTTCTTGATCCGCTTCAACACCCTGTCCTTTTGGTGGTGAAAACAACTCACTCATCTGCTGTGCAATTGATGGCATATTTTAATTGAAAAAAACAGAGCCGTTTATGTGCAGCCGGATCTGCTGAACTGGTAAGTTGAAGTCATTGCAGATGTCTGCGTAAATGTATTTAGTGAATTTGGTCATGGTGCAAAAGGTGCCAGGTGTGTCCCTGAGAGTGAGGAGAGTTAGGGCTATGAGCAACTCGGCCCATATTGCCATTAGTCAAAGACAGAATGTTTAATCATGTTTCAGCACCATTATCGATTTACCATTAGTCAACAACTATTTAAGAAGAACCCTGAATAGAATCTGGAGCTGCAGCTGATGGCAACTCTTAATCAACGTCAGATGACCTTGGAATTACTTTGTTGGCCCATTTGATGCATTATTGATAGGTTGTAACCATTCTACCTCCAAACTAAAAATAAAACATACAATTTAAAAATAAATAAGATAACAATAGAAAAACAGGACTTTGATTGTTTACAGCACATAAAAGAGAGATTACTTGGGGCAAATCCCCCCTTCTGCATTTGGAACAAATTTTAACAGTGACAGTGGACTAATTGGCAGGGGACTCTGTACAGTTCATTTTAAAATCCAGGAGGTGAGGTGTCAATGCTTTCTGTTTGAAGAGAAAACCAATCCTCAGAATTTCATACGATAGATTTCACTGTTTTGAAGGCCATTTGCAGTATCAGAAGGCGAACACTGCATAAGCCATGGATGGCTACGACCAAGTTGTATGTAAAAGTAATTTTATCATTTTGATCACTATCATTTAATCTGAAGATTGTCTATGTGGGGTGTCAAATCTTTCAATCCTTAATGACCAGATGTTTTATTAGTTTCACACAGCGACACGTTGCATGAAAAATCTATTTCAACCTCCATCTTTCTCTCTCTCTCTCCAGATGTGCACTTTCACTGAGTTGTGCTTGCGGTGAGAATTCTCTGTTGGATGATGCATTTGGGCAAGCATTCCTGCTTGAGTCCTCATGATCAATACTCAACATGCCCCCAGCGCCCACTGATGTGAACTGCTAGATGAAGGGAGCACTGAAAAGTTTGTCTACAGAATTCTATCAGTCCCAAGTTCATTTTACTTTGCTTGCTTATTTTTGATCGATTCAATTCGAACTCAACTCAAACTCCGATGATGTCAAACCAGTGTCTTCAAACACCTTGCAAGCTCTTCATTAACTCCTCATTGCTGGAGATTTGGAAATCCAAATCCATTTTCTCCCTCTGCATACAGGATGGTAAGCTGAGGCATGGAGAGATTACATTTAAGAACTGCCAGGAATCGATTGCTGGCTCATGCAGGTTTTCAGACCCAGCTGCTGTCTTACATATTGCTGCACAGCATGTCTACCTGTCACCCCTGTGCAGAGCAGTGATCATTGCATTTGACATTTTCTATTTTTTCTGCAACAACTTCATTGCAGAGTTTACATCTATTCTTAACATCTAAGATTCCCCAATGAAGGGTTTGCGCAGAGGATTGTATTATTGTATTAGTATGAATACATTATTTGTGAATAATAAATTATATACAAGATAAATCCACAGTTACACATTGTACATTACATGCCTTAGACGTATAAAGTTGAATCGCTTTAAGTCTTCAATAACAGGATAAATTGTTTTTTAAAGAAATGGAGGCTAACACCAGGTTCCTAATCCAAAGCAAAAGCAACAAATACATGCTTTTTTTTACACCTTATTAGTGTGAAATAAAAAAACAACAATAATGATAATGTGACTCTTGCTTAAGGCCTCACATACCTAAACTTATCTGTGCCTCATTTTGGAAATAACTCCACAATCAACACCCTTGTTAAACTCTTAAGATCAAACATCTTTACCATATCGTTTTCCTAAATCCAAAGCACTTTTTGCCAGTTTTATTTTCCACTTAATTTGCATCAGTCTCAAAACAACCAAATCAAATTTTCATCAATTAACTTTTGTTGAAGATATTCCCCTCCATATAATTTCACTGTATCACTAATAAGCAGTTTAACATTTTGAGATTTAGATAAATGTAGAAACAGATAGGTTTGGGAAAAGCTGGACTAATTTCAATCAAGAATCTTTTGATTAAATAGTTCATACATATTTCAATACAATACCTTTTTTACATGACAACTGGAGTGAAGATTCTCATGAAAACGCACGTCTAAATTGTGATTAGTGATTCCGTGTTTAAAATCATAATGCAAAAATAAAGACTTACATTAGCAGCCAAATCATCCAAAGAAACTACAGAAATGAAGCATTATTAAATAGTCTTCCCTTGGCTTTTGCTTTATACAGAACATGTAAATTTTCTTTCTATTTGGCCTTCCGAAAAGAAATTCTGGTGAAGCGCATCGTTTTTCCTTTTACATAAATATGTCACATACTGTACTGGGGAGTGACGGATCAATTGGCTCCTAATACCTTTGTTTGTGTTTGCTTGCTAAACCATGGTGTATTATAACAATGTGCTTTAATCAACCACAGCTGCTGCAGGATGAAAGCCAAGCAGAAGAAGCTGGAAGACTGCAAAACAGTGGATTTGCCACCCTGCATATCCACCCACGCCTCCTCTTGGTGTTCCTAACCCTCTGACACTATTGTTAGGTGTGCTTAACTGATTTTTTTTTGTTAAACATCAGGCAGCTACCACACAGGTGGTCCACAGTCAGTCTGACTGATTTGTACTCAGTCATAAGAGCCTTTGTTATCAGATATAATCTTGTTCCTGAATGACCATGGTTGATAGAGTTTCCATGCAGCAATTTACACCAAAATATGGTCTGCTTGTCCAATACTTCAATTTAAACCCTGGAGTTTTGTATACATAAATGGAATTGGGAAGTACCTGACTCTTCCAGGTGCTGAAGCAGTACTATAATCTACACAATTTGAGAAAGCTTATTAATCTGAAGAAATATTTAATCTTTCGTATGGTAAGGCAATTGATACAATAATTATTAGGCTTGAGATGATTCAGCAGGCCAAAACATAGAATTAACCAAAGAAGCAGTTTATTTTAATTCATGCTCTTTTATTGTGGTTTCTCAACCATGCTAGAAACTGGCAAGATCCATCCAAATGGCAATGTGACAATGCCAAACAATATATTTGGGGCATTTTTAAAAACCCTGTAATTTCTTATTAAATAAAATATTGAAAGTGGTGATGTCAGAGGGTGAAAACCAGAAAGCTTGTATTTTTTTTTTTTTAAATTAATGTCCATTGATTGATATGTTATCCGACTCATTACTTCTTACCTAACAATTAATTATAAATTAATCTAGAATTTATAATTTCATTATAATACCATCTCGAGAACATCTAACAGCTGTATGTACTAAATGCATTTTTGAAATCTGTTGCTGGCACATACAAGTTCAATACAGTCCTGATTACAAAAATCAGCTGCAAATCGAACTATTCAATAAGTCACTAACATGATTATGTATTAAAAAAGAGCACCTTAGAGAGGTAGAATGTTTCAAATGAGTATTTCATGATGAAATGCTGTTTCCAAAGAAAGAATGTCCTTCAGCACAAATTTGCAAAGTTGATATATGTCATCTAAAAAAAAAAAAAAAAAAAACATATGCCCATGAACTTTATGTAGGAATGCATAAAAACAGGAGTGATTATGTAAAGGAAACTAATGCATGATTTCCGGAGGACAATCAGAAATCAGAGGTGTGTGCAGTGTCCACCATGCCCTCCACAAGTACAGCCCAAAGATCCATATTGTGAAGAGGAATACTTGTGCAAACATTACGAAATTGATTATCACTATTGAATAATAAATTATTCATAGCTGAATAATAGTTAAAGCAATTGACTGCTGTTAAAAAGAAATAAAAAAAGATAAAGCAATGCATTTCCCTTTGCAAGCAAGTTGTGGAACATTTGTGCTCACATGCAGCTACTGAAGAAAGTGGTGATGCTAATGCAGCATGACTGAGGATCATTTTTAGTGTGTGTGTACATGCACTGGAGGAGTATAAAAGTTAGTGATGCATTTGCTAAAGAAAGTCCCCAGCAAGCGAGTCATTTGGGGTTGGACACCTAATGCAAAAATGTCAACATTGCTAAAAATGAATTTGAGTTAAGAGCGTTAATGGACTCGTTTGGGAACTGCCACAGTGTCAAAAGCAGCTTGTTATAACGAGAGCAAACGAGAGTACCGATTAATTATTTGCATACATTAGATCGACATAGCTCTAAGGCTAGAGCAGCATCTCTTGACATCAAGTTAACCCACTGAGGTTCAGCCTGTCTCCAGACTGTTAATCAAATGACCATCACCCATCAGTGTAGCACTGCTTTCATCTCTTTAGCCTGGGCAATTGCAGTGAGATACTTCATTATTCTACAGACCCTAATTCAATGACATTTTTGGCTATTTTAGACTCACCTCAGACTTGACCAGAGACATTCTCATGGTCTGTGTCAACCTTGAAAAAACACCAACAATTTCCTTTGCCATAGTTAAGCTTATTGAGGGAAGACACATCCAAGGTGAGAAGCGAAATAAAAACTATCTACCTTTTGTTCCATTTCCTTCAGTGTGGGACTTTGAGAACACTAAGAATTTCATTTTCCTCTTCAAATGACTGGCGATGCAAAGGGTAAAATAATCCACTGGCTGTCCACCTGCATAGACTGTTGACAGCTGGAAAAACTGCATACTGCTGCATTACTTACTCCACTTCAAATTTAGTCAGACAAAAACAGCTGAGAAGAGGATGAGCTGCCTGAAGGAAAAGTAAACATACTTTTTAACTGCTTTAAAATTCTGATGAACCACCAACTGTCGCAGCGTTGAGGTCTAGTTGTTTTTTTTTTCTTGTCTCTGCGTGGTCTTTTCATTTCCTGTTTTATTTTGATAAGTAACCTTCCTCTCGTTTATTTGAGAGAACTGATTTTAGGTCAGGTTTCTCTTTGTCTAAGAAAGCAACAAAGTGAGGGATACCCAGTAAATCCGAGATAGGATAAATGGTCATCTTGAAAAATGTCTGTTTCTCAGGCTCAACTCATGACCTTGCAAAGAATAACTGAAAACACTTATTGCGCAAATTTTGTCCTTTGGTGCTTTCAAAATGCCATCCCAGAATATGCCCCGTGGTGATTGAAAGCCATGTCACTAGCCGGACAGTACATTTGTTAAAATCTGCATTAGAAGGCATGATGGGCCTCAAGTGCCATTTCAATTTCAGTGCCCTTGAGTCTAAATTGAGATGTCCATGAATATTTTGTTGTCTCTAAGGAACCACTGACAAACCAGTGTGCTTTGCAGAAGGAATGAGCATCTGAGGTAAGGTCACCAACATTCAAGCTTGAAAAAAAAAAAAAAAAAAGTCTAACAATTTTCTAAAAAGAAAACAAATCTTGCATAAGTCTTCCTTCACCACTTTTCACTCAATGATACTCAAAGGGTCTTTACAGGAAACCTGGTGAAAAGGAACCCGGGCTTATAATTAAAAGTAACTCAAGAGACAAGCGGTCCATGTGGTTTAAATGTCCTGAATTCTCATTAAACATTTCTTGCATTAACCAGAAATAAATATAATACCCCCCAAAAATTGTTGTTTAGGGTAACGCTTCAGTTCCCCCTACACCCACTGATTTAAGTACATATAAGCACTGAACTAAAGCAATGAGAAAAGTTTGAATTGATCTCTTTAACTTAACAGTATGATGAATTTCAAATGCAAACATTAAAATTGCATATTAATAAAACCAGAAATAGAATTGGCAGCCAGTAAAGTTAAGCAGGCAAGAGAACAAAGATTTTAATAAATTTTCTCAACACGTAGTGATGCTAATGCAGCACGATTTTCTGTTCAATGAAGGACGACTGAACTGAAAGGAGACCTGAACCAAAGCTCATATATTCCTGTGTTGTATTCAATGTTTTCCACCTTGTTCTGGTCCCTTCCTTTTGTTTATCCATTTTTACTTGAGTCTAAGTTGATGTTTTTCATTAATGAACCAGCTTCGGACTGGGCGGAAAAAGTAGTCCCAGACTAACAGAGTTGCAGTTTCACTCTGACCTTCATAAGGTTCAGATTCAACAGAAGAAAAGATGTGAACACAACACTGATTCAGAGAACAAAATTATGTTGTACACATCCCAAAATAGACTGCACCATATTCCAATTAACATCTAAATTCCAACTGGGAATGAAAAAAAAAACGTATTTTCTGTTCAGACAATTTGATGTTTGATGTTCTATGATTTTATTACTACCCATTAAAGATAGTTTTGGTGGAAACGCCAGGAAACACAACATTAAAGCCTCAATAGCTTTTATATTTATACATGGGTGGACTCCTTTGACACATTAAGGGCATCAACTGTGTACTTCTTTTGCACGCAAGGACCTTTTTGCCACAAGATAATCTCTTCTTGTGTGATTTCCTAGCTGTCAGTGGATTGATGGCAATTACAGTCCCAGGTTGCCAGGCTGATGGCCTTTGAGTTTTAAATCAGTCAGGTGGTCTACAGGGACAGTTTAACCTGACTTACCAGTCTCTTTTTATTTGGACCACCTCTGGAAAAGAAAAATAAATAAATATATATTTTGTGTTCACATATTTTCCCTGCATTCCACCTGCCTTAACAGCAAGTGAAAGAAAAGTTGTACATGCGATTTATTAGTACGACACTGCAAATATGCACAGCTATAAAATAGTCATTCATATATGTTTGTAGCAACAAACAAATATATAGCAATACAAATAAAATTAATCATTCACTTTCTGGGAGCAGAATATATCCACTTTGCTTCCGCTGATTATGGTTTAAAGATATTTCCATTTATCTTCTAGTTGGGTCATACTTTGTAAAATATAAAAAATGAATATATAAATAGATAAAGATAGCAGCATTTATTTGTCTTTGAAAGATGAAAAAGTGTATGAGAATATGAGGCACGATCTATCAGTGATACTGGAACCGTGTCAAACCTGACAAATGGTTAACTTTACATAACACAAAATGAATAAAGCTGATCCCTCTAAATACCTACTTTATTCACTGAACTATTTTATTGCCTTGATGATTAATACATTAGTTCCTTAACATACACAAACTTTTCCTTCTGTATATGAAAAAATAATTCCAAATGCCATTTCATAATTGCTGCAAATCTCATTGCTTCTGGCCCTAAACTGGATTTTCTGTAGCCAGTATTTTGTTATTTTGAACAATTTTAGTTAGACAGATATCCCTGATTTGATCTAAAAAAAAGGGACCAACTCAAAAGGGAAATAAAAAGACAACTGGCAGTCGTGCCCTCTTTGGTTGGCACTATTTTCTGTCAAGGACCCAACACCTGCTTGTCCTTTCCCCAGACCTTTCTGTGCTCTGTGGGTTTTCTGTCACAACAACAGCTAAATTGCCCGTCTATTGACCTAGCATGGATGTTGCTGGTATTATGCACACATTGGCCCCACTTTCTCAATTCATCTTTCAGTCTCTCCAGCTGAAAACGATATGTTTTGTCTGTCTTGATTGGGTTTCTGAAGGCATGGCATGTCTGCTTCATATGAATGCATTGGTTACGCAGAACAACTATTTTTAATCAAGTCTATGTGGTCTAAACTAGCTTGATTCATTTCTACTTGCGATTCAAACCTCATCTAAACAGTTATGTGGAAATAATATTTTTCAGCAACATAGCTATTTACATATCCTCAAATCATGGAGTGCATGCTCAGCCGCATGCCCCTGCTGCCTGACCCAAACAGCAGCAAATCACTCCAACATGTGAAGGTATCACCAGGTAAACATCACTCGTCCTGAACTTTCCAGCTGAAGGTCTTCTGTATACATGGCAACGAAACGGCACCGTGCTCCATTCCCATTAACCTCTGTCTAAAAACATGGCTGTTGCAGTTGATGAGGAGAGGCTGCTTTGCATTCGCAACATTGGTTGGCCGATGAGGAATTTGAGGTAGATTGAGCATGATGAATGTTAATCAATGATACAGTATGTCCTGAACTGCATAATGAGCTTGTCTCCCAAGCATTCTTCACCTGTGAAAATGGGGTTTGGCTTCCACCCTACATTGAGTATTCAAGTGTGTGTGTTTGTATCCACCATTAAATCTGCACTTAAATAGCTAAAAGAATCTCAGCATGCTAATGTTGTTGTGGATGCTTTTGTAATACTGAAATCCTGCTTTGAAATGCCTCCATGTGCACCGTGTAGATCAGGCAAAAACAAAAGCACTTTTCTATACACAACGTTTTGATCATAACAGGAATTATAGACTTTTAGAAAAGATAGAAAAAAAGATCAGTGTGAACTGAAATTTCCATTCAAATCTGTATTAGCTCTTGGCTGATCTGACATTGACATTTGAATCTAATCTAAGCTGGATCTTTGCATGTGGATTTTGTTTTATTTGCTCTGGCTTTCTCATCCAGTCCAGAACAATAATAGTCTCATTTGATACTAAATGGGTCAATTATGTTTTAGTGCAAATTACTGTTTCTCATTGTTAATCCCAAACTTTTTCAAGAATTACAGAATTTGAAAAAAAAATCGATTTTTTCTCTTAGTGAAGCTTGATGGGTAAAATTTTGGCAGGGGCAGTCAGACTGATTGATTTGACAGTTGAAAAGTCTTCAAACTGGAATACAAGTGAACATCATCTTAGCTGTTTGCCCCACAATGGATATACATCACATGCAGTTACTGAAACCTGATTGTAATTTCTATATCTAACATATACAACACCGTGTGTTGAATACCAACCCGGGGTTTGCCATCTAATCTCATTTACGAGTTTGTGAAAAGTAGATACCCAATATTTTACGGAAGATCTTTATTGTCTTTATTTTTCTTTGGGTTATCTTTGATGATGCCTGTCTATCCCCTCCCAAAAGAATTGTGTGAGTAAATCCCATCTATTTTATCATTGAACAGCTAGTGTTAATTAACCTGTTTTACGTTTATCAGAGTGGTAAAATAAAACTAAATCAATCAAGCTTACAAACCTATTCTTTTGAAATGTTGTGCATTTATTGTAATCATGATATATAGGGAAATCACACTGACCTTTGGTTTTATTTATATGAATATTAATAAATATTAAACTGACTTGAAAATGCAAAAAAGAAAAATGTGCATTCGTCTAAGCTAGAATCAAGCATTCGAAAAGGCAACTTTAATTTACAGTCCATGATTGGAAAAAGGCTTTTAGTGTTAACAGAAGACGCCATTATGAACACATAGCCACAAACATGAGTCATCCTTGCTCATGACAAAGGGATGCAAGGAAAACTTTCTTGAGACTCACAAGGTTTGTAAGCAAATTTTACCAATTCAGAAAGAATCCGTTTGGAATTACCAGAGCTGGACAATAACACAAGCACCACATCCACTAAGGCAGAGAAGTTGGGCCAGAATTGAGCATTTTCACATAAAAATTTTTTTTTTTAAAATATTGTAATCTAACCATGCAGTCCAACAAAAGAAAGTAATGAATCATCTTTAAAATAAGCAAGGTGGTAAAAATGGACATGATGACATACTGTGCAATGTGTGGGCTCTCTGATGGGTTCTTATTTCTCCCTGACTTCATCATACATGCTGACCTCACTTACACAAATAAGTTGCGACACATTTCAACAAAGTATAACAGATGAGCTGCAAAATGAGCCAATAATCAGCACTGGGGTCAAATAATGACGTGATCATCTAATTTCTTCTCATTACTGATATCTAGTTTCCAGCAGCTGTAGAAACGCAGCTGAGTGTACAACTAAAAAATCCATCTAAATATATGAACTTTTAGCCATTTGAACATGGGTGGGGTATAAGAAATTACATCTGCTTACACATACCTGTAGCTCATTGCATCTGGTCAGCACTGGGCACTACTGTGAATTCAATAGTTAGGTGTGACTTTTCATTCTGTGATGTGACAATAGGTATTCCTCAAAAACAAGTAACCAGTGGGGCAAGACGTTCTAGAAATGAGGTAAAATTTAGTGTTGGATTCATGCAGACCTCTCTTGGCAGATGGGAACATTTGGACACCAAAAGCAGGGATTCCACGCGCTAACAGCAGGAGGGGGGGTGTGTGTGGCCTCCCTGGACTGCACTCAAACAACAAGCAGTGACTGACGGGCCCAAGGGATATTTACCCCTGCCCAGCAGAATAAACACCATTTCTTTTCAAAATTACCCTGTACAACCCTGTCAAATCATGGGAGCGGTCAGCAGGTCCAGGAGCTTTAAATGGTAAACAATCAACATGTACTCAGCTTGGATTGGAAGTCAAATGCATCACTTGCCCCGTCAACTTGTAATGTCCACCTAGCAGAGGTCTTATTGGAAAATGTTGCATTTCAGACTAAATAGAGTTACTTGGAACAGGAATTGTTAAGTTATACATTTGTCAATGTTGCATGAAATTTGCTGTTGGCCAATATGAAAAAAAGCAGTTTTGAAAATGAAAATGAACCCATGGCAGGGACAAAGAAATCATGCTATACTGACGATTTCTCCTTGGTCAAATGTCACTAAAGGTTAAGTAAAATTAGACATTTTGTAAAAGATTAGCCAGAGTACTGAAATAACTGAATATGAAACAGGATACAAACATTTTAGAGAGAAATGTGAGGGTGAATGGGCTATTACTGGCCTATGCACCATGTGTCCTTACAAAATAAATAACAAAACTAACTTTCAAACAAACGCTTCACGCAAGCATTTGCTTTGCTCAAAGCTTAAAAAGGTATTTGGTAGACATCTTGGATAATCTTTTGCTTCTAAATCTTGAAGTGAAAAATACATAATTTTCCGCAACAACAGCATGTGTTCCTTTTCACCCCAATCTTAAAGTTTGGAACTTTATGAATGATGCCCTTGCTTTGAAAATGCATTATAAACACCAGGTGCTAGGGCAGCTTCCCGGGACACGTTCAATAGAAAACACACACACACACACACACTATCCTCTTATGAGCATGTGAATCTGCACTTACAGATACACACTTCTGTCAGGGTTGTGATTATATGTCAGCGGGAGTGGGGCAGCGGAAAGGAGGAGCAGGGTTGTTATCTTCATGGCTGAACAAGAACTAGATGGACGAAAGGGAACATCTTTCAAAAACTCACACCAGGACATGGAGAGATAAGGAGAGGACGCTTCATTGGCCCGGCATTGTGAGACAGAAAATTGCAGTAGGATCATCACAAAAGACTTCATACCCCCTGCAATTTACTTTCCAGATAAGGAATCATTGTAAATCATCTGTTAACACATGTACACACACAGAAGTGACCACAGCTGCATAGACTAATGTGTCCCATGCATCCAATGCTTCTAGTCTTAAACATGCACTCGCTCTTTAGATCTTGTTTAACTGTGTGTTTGCTTCAAAATGAAGTGCATGCTTCTCCACACATACATTTGTGATGAATAAATGGAAATTCTTTCAACACAGACCAGATTTGCCGACATTGTCACGGCTTGTTGACTTTACATTCCCGAGCAGGAGATTTGTCCTTTGATGAGCAAAGACTGTGAGACACTTCATACACTCCACCATATTTATTGACCGATGCATTCTGATATGCTGTAAGGAGAAATGGGCTGAGCTTCCACTGATGTCTTGTTCAAAACTGTAAATGGCTAAATTGGTGCAAAATCCAGCTCCAATGCTCCTAATGAGAGTTGTGTTTAAAAGCAGCAACATCAGAAGCAAGGCATCGTCCAAGAACAACCACCACAAGAATTCATCAGTTAATTCCTTTTTTTACTCTGTAAACCTGACAATCTTTTAAATATGGCACTCAATGACAAAAATGTGGTATAGTTCCCAGCTAAATTGACATTTAAATAAGTTATGTAAACAAAATACAGGCGTCAAACCCATGAGAAAATGAGCAGCAATGCCTATTCTCAGATAAGTATTTCCAGTTTGCTTAGAACATATTCAGTTTGTCCCACACAACAAACACACAGAGATAACATGTTGATCAGCCTCCAGCCACGGAATGAATCAGTTAAATTGAGCAACTAGCAATGTTTTAGTGTGCAGGTCCAGCTAAAGATCGAGCAGAAATATGACAGCCCGCCATGAAGGCGGGGCACTAATCTTATTCTATTCTGACATCAATTGATCCCCTTGGTCTAAAGGAGTTTGTACCGACTAACATATATAATAAGGATGTGGTGGTGGTTTCTAACTCGATAAACACTGTGGTTAAAAGAGGAGAGCCAACTGTGGTTAAAATCATAGTAGCCTCGATGAGAAGGAATTCAAATCCTCCTGTTTTTGCAGATAAAATTGAAAAACATCTTAGTCATTGCTAATGGAAGGTAAATATTTTTATCTCAAGCCTCAGTGGTCTTATTACCTTATTATAGTCTTATAGAGTTATTGGCCATCTTGCACAAATTACATTTAATATGTCGAACAAACGTCCTCTGAAAATATCAATTAAAAAAAGCTAACTAAGAATTTGGAATATGTTTTTTTTTTATCTGAATATTTGTCACATTTATCTCTAAAATGTATCATGCACAAAATGACAGACTTAGACTGAGCTTATTGTATGACATCTTAAGAAAGAAAAAAAAGTTGAGAAACGTAGCAACTGCAAATTCTCCACTGTTGGCGTAAATCAGATTTGACAGCAAATACCAGCAGGTGAACACACTTAAATGAGAATTCTGTAAAACACCCAGTTCAACAAGAAAGCATCTCAATTTAAAATTAATCTCAACACCTATTTTCACAGTGTGAGCATGAGCTCAGTCCCGCATTTAGCCAGTCAGCTGGGTATCACTCCCCACTGATGTAAACATTTGAACGCTCTGCTGCTCCCACTTCTTGGCAAGACTGCCCAGAGTGTGCTCTGAACACTGAGCAGACAACACTCTGAATAAACAAACAGAACGTCTTCAACTCCGTTCATCCCCACTAGGAGAAATACTGCAAACGTATTGCTCCAGATTAAAATGTTTTCCCCATTTTTGACAGCTCAATTCAACAAAAAGTGGGCCTCAACATGTATAATCACACAGCTTGTACCAGTAAATTACAGCTCTGAGGGATTTGACCAGATCTCCTGGGGTTCCCCTCACAAAGCGGCCTAATTGGCATAAATTAAATTACATTAAGAAGGATATGCCTTTATCTGAATGATATTAGGTAAAGCAAGACTTGACAACCTTAAAGAGTGGCTTGCATTACCATGACCTAAAATCCAGTATTCAAGATAAATAATTGCTCTTATCGATTCCATTTCTCCCACTTCAGAGAAGAAAAAGACTGTGGATCAAGTGGGAATGCATTGCACTTTCAATTTTCAATTATTTTATTTAAATCTTTATGGAAAAAAAAAAACTAATAGTTGGAAAATTAGATTAGACAAGTCTTTTAAGAGTTTGTGAAAGTCAAATAGGGCGTTTTTTTTTATTTTTATTTTTTTATAATCGACACGTCAGGGTCACTTGACATATTACTTTGACTTAGAAACTCCAACTACATGCATCCCAGGTTCAAATCTGATCTTCAAGTGTTACTGGAAATCAAAGATCCTGATTCACTCTTATGTCATGCGACATTTTTCATTTTCCTTTAAATTGATTGATTTCATTATATTTCAAGGTAGTCACTAGTTACCAGGGCAATGTTTAACATCTGAAAAAATGCAGTATTACAGGACAGTTTCATTTACTCTTAAACAGCTGAGAAACACACTCAGTAAGTCAATGGATTCTGGTAAATAGAGTTTTTATGTAGTTGTTGCCTTACTTTGCAGTGAAGGCATTAAACAGTTAACAACAGCTAAACTTTCACAGATAATTGTTTACACGAATGCAAGAAATGAAGACTGCAAAGGAATGTCTGGAAGAGTCGGGTCAGCACACTGTGGTGAAAGGTGCAGAGAAAAAATATTAAAAAAAGATACCTGGTTCATTATGGTCAGATGGTGCTTTTAACAAAACAGTTCATGTGTGCTTTTAGATTTCCTTTCTGAAAAAGCCACCTAAAAGCTTTTTAAGTGCTTGTGAACACTTTCATTATACCTATTGATATGTTTTTTTTTAACTTTTTTTACTTCTGACTAATTATTAAAACAACCTTGGAAACTCTATTCAATGCATAAGCTTGGATACAGTTTCACAGATTATTTGACCCATTTTGCTTTAATTCCGGCCATTTAAATAGATGGCTAAACCTTTAAGATTAGCTGGCTATTTTATTAATCAATAAGTGGAATATAATCAATGGACAAAAGAAGGAACCACAGGTTTCATTAAGAAATGTAATAAAAGAGTTGAACTTTCAACAAATAGCTATTCCATGTATGGGTGAAATAAATACAAGCGTAATTAACAGTGTATCGTGTTTAATAATTATTTGTGTTTGAATGAAGCTTAACCGCTCCTGTAGCAGAGTGTCAGTGTGCATCTAATATCCTTTGCAACAATTTTAAAAGCTAAATTATTGTAAAAAAGAGTGCTGGTTACTACTACTTCCCACAAACTTTACCTTTGGGTTTTGGGAGTAAATCAGAGAATCAGTCTGCCTTATTAAAATCATGCCATCTACCGCTGACATGTTCAAACACATGTGAAATATTTTTGCACGCAGATACAAAGCAGAAAAGAAGGACTGGATATCTAAATTTAGGTCTTTAGTCACATTTCAAGGTGGTATTTGACCACAAAATTAGATGACAAGAATGCCAACGGGTATTCTGGCTGTGCGTTAAAAAGTTCACAGTGATAAAATTGACAAGGCTGCAGTGGATTTTACCTCTTTCTAAAAAAAATCTTTGGATTAAGTTTGTGGTTTGTCACTATTTGATATAGTAACATTTAAACTCGCAACTAACATCTCAGAGTCTTTAGTACAAATCCAGTTTTTTGGGCATAAAAATGAACATTTCTTCATATTTTTACTTTTTGTGAATCTGTTGGTGAAGCTGACACCACAACAGATCTCTCCCCGTTTTAAGTGCATTTTCACACTCCACCGCTTCTACGTTGATATGACAACGTCACATATCCTCTATGCCAAATGTCAACAACAGCTTGTGCTTAAATGTAGGACACATCTGAAAATATTAGGCATCAGCACCACCTGAGATAATCATGTATTTTAACAAATGAATCTGCAAAATGTAATTCTAACATTTTCACATGAATATGAATCAGGCTTGAAGACTTTGCTCGTGCTTTTGAATAAAATCAAGCCACCACTTTTTCCAAACGCTTTCTTGATTGCGACATTTTTACATCATGCAATCAAACCATTCAATTTATTTGGCGGATTTTTTTTCTCACCATCTAAATATATCAGTTTGAATGCACATGAAGCAAAGAGTCCAGACACATTTGGTGACACTGTTGTACAAGCCTCTGAATCCTATGGATTCATCTTGTATCCACACAATCAGATCAAAAGTCTCAATTTATGGTCATATAGTGGCAAGCTGTTGTGAAAGAAACTGAATGAATTTAAAGCCACGTGAATGTAAGCAGAAAAGCGAGTGCGTGACACTGACGAGACAATTTATCCCCGGGTTGAACAGATTTAAAAGACGGGCTGCAATCATGTGCTATTGAGTTGCCGTCTTGCAGCTAATTAGAAATTACATTCGGGCCAAGGTGGTGCCTTTGGCCAAAACTGCAGCTCCCTTAGACTGTCACCAGGCAGACCTCTTGACTAACTAAAGTCGTTCCATTTTCTGACAGGTATCCTTTTCCTGAGACGGGTGTGTACGATTTGGAGACGTCCCCTTCACATTTAATGGAATTTCCCTCTAATTTGATGGGAATAGGCGTTAGGTGCAGTGTTCAAAGGAATTATCTCAAAGCTGAAGTGTAGACACAGAAATAGCTGCTCTTGTTTTTGTTATCCCTCACCTGTACTTTTTTCTCCCCACATGCACACTCCCTTCTTGTTGATGGATTTCTAATTCAGAGTGTTTACAGAACGGGGAGGGTCACTTTTATGCGCAGACAGATTGATTTCACTCCAAGTTCTTGATGATGACCACACAATAACACTCGCTTTAACACTTGAATTGCAGAGTCATTTGTCAGTCCTGCTCAGTGCCTCTCAGGGAGAAGAGAACGTGTGCATCAGTACAACTAAGATACAGATTTTCTTTGCGTCTGCACCACATTTTCTCATGGCCGAGTAAATATAACAAGAACACGTAACTGGGTGGACTAAAGCATGCACTTAGGTGAGACATTTCGCCATTTGTTCAGGTATTGATCATCCTTCCATTGTGAGGATGTAAAGCATTCACATTAGGCTGAAATACACAAAGATTTGAAAAGATCCACTAAACATAGAAAAGATGCGTTTCCCCAGTGCATGTCCCCTCACCAACTTCACTCTCCGCAGAATGCAAAATGTTTACTAGGCAGTTTCTTTTTCTGTATTAAATTAATTTGAAATGAACAAATAAAACACTCAGAGTGGATAGTGACTTTTTCACCTATCTAAATTCATTTCAATTAATTTGATTTGCAGGTGCAGTACAATGTGAACACACACACACGTTTTGGTCAAATCTTTGTCACACAATGAACTTGAATATGGTGCCATTACTCCTGAATGCTAAAAAGAACTAGTTCCAAATCACAGTATTTGAACTTATATTCTGAACAGTTATAAAAGAAAAAGAATGATGAGAAACCCCCATCATGTGCATTTGGTCAAGTTTCTGATGCTGAAATCTGAGGTCACGTTGATTCAGAACAGGGTTGGTTATCTCAGAGATCAATTTTCCAGTAATGAAGATTTTTTTTTGTCATAAAAGTTTTGATCAATATTTTAACACGGAGCCTGTTATAAGCAAGAGGTAAAAATTAAGCAGTTGGTAAACTCTGCAGTGTTCAATAAAATCAATATCATGCCCTTTCTTCGCTGCTTTTTCCAATCTCATGCTACTTTTTGCAAGCAATCACTTGGACAAAAACATATGCGTTCCTGGATTAATCTTTTCATATTTTTGATATTTTCTATGGAGAACCAGCAGATAGAGTCAAAGTGTGCTGAAGTTTGTTTTCACACTCACTTCCTGTGGTAATCTGCCTCCACACCAGCAGCCAGTGGGAAATGACAGCATTTTACCAAACATAGAAATGTGCATGTTTAAACTGCCGATTCTGCTAAATAATACATTATTTGCATCAACAGTGGCTGCAGCAGCACTAAGCTTCTTAGGAGAAGCTTCTCGCATTGTGTTTTGCCGCCTCATTATTTGAGGAGTGGAGATCAGTGCAGAGGTCTAATAGTTAATCTGGTGCATTGGAGCCAGTGGGAGCCAGTAGAACTTTGTATTTAGATATACGACAGGGTGGTAGAGCTTTAGGATGCCTTAACTCTTTGAAGCAGAGCCCCTAAGGGGGTGCTCTATCCGCTGGGGCCATTATGTGGAACCAGTGTTGGGGAGTAACGGATTACATGTAACGACGTTACGTAATTTAATTACAGAAAAAGAGTAACTGTAATTCGTTACAGTTACAATGAGAAAATATGTAATTCAGTTACAGTTACTTCTGAAAATATTAAGAATTACAAATTAAGTTACATTTTTTTTTAAAATATAAAGAAAAACATATGCAACTCACTGATAGACGAAGCGTATTGATTTACTAATATGTGACTGTTTGGTGTTGATGCATGACAAACGTATATGGGTCATAAACGATGTCTATGACCTAGCCTAGCCTAGACTACCTAGCCTACCCAACTCCTCTTTTTCCAGGACATGTCCTACATTTCAGACTAGGGTTGTCAAAAGTATCGATACTTAAAAAGTATAGATACTAAATGTTGTATCGGGATACGACTGACCAGCCGTCGCTGCGCCCCTTGTCTCCGATTTGTTTATGTATTTATTTACGTTGTTTATGATCGTTAACAAGACGTTAGCCTTGAACTGCTAGCTGCGGCCAATAGCTAATAATAACATGCTAAAATTAATCATGGGTTAATACTCATTAAAACCTTAAAGTAATCAAAAAGTAATCAAAAGTAATTAGTTACATTACTTTTTAAAAGTAATCGAAAAAGTTACACTACAATTACATTTTAAAGAAGGTAACTTGTAACTGTAACGGATTACATTTTTAAAGTAACTGACCCAACACTGTGTGGAACACACAATTTTAGCAAGTACCAATTTAAAAGTAAAAAAAAAAAAAATTAGTCAATTAGCTCCTGACGCCTGGCAGTTTTTAAATATGGTGTACATGATGCATTTACATTTATCTATAGAGGCGTTGTGCTTTAAATTGCTACCATAAAACCAACCATTATACAAGGACTTTAAGCCCTGAATTGGATTTACGCTTTAATGACTGGAAATAAATCAGGTATTTCTCTAAAGCTAAATCTTCAAATGCAGCATAATCAGACAATATGTTTGAAACCACCCAAACCACCATAGATCCCTAGCCCCTGTGCTTCTATTCTTGTACCTCCACACACTATCAGGAGTGACTTTGAACATGCTCTTGCTCACATCTCTGTTGTGATGTTATTATGTGCATCACTTTGCATTTTGGTGCTGCAACCTTTGCAAACAATCAGTATAGTGCTGTACTTTTGACGATGCTTTTTCTGAAGTTTCTCTCACTAATGAGAACGTATCGACTATTCTGGGCGAGCATACGATGAGCCGATGGAAGTTTCGAGTGCAGCCACATTATTCTGTTTTCTTTGCGAGACGCCCACATACATCAGGATGATCCATCTCAAGAGTCATTAACAAAATCACTTTAGTGTGGTTCTGACAAGCCTCAGTGATTGCTGCTAATGAACTTAGCACATCACAGATAAATCAAAGCAAAGAGAAAGACCAAGTTCATGCACAGCGAAGAAAACAGGCAAATACACATGTAGGATAGTGTAGTCCTCATCTTTTGTGAAACATTTATATATATACAAGATGACACTGATCTTTGAAAACTAGTAAAAATCAAACAAAAAAATGACATAGCTCAACCATGGCTAAACCGCTCTCCCAGTCTGGCATTTTTTCTAACTATGAATCTAATCTGAGTTTCTTAGAGACCATCTTTTCCCCCATGAC
Organism: Menidia beryllina; assembly: GCA_013363375.1. Taxonomy (NCBI): domain Eukaryota; kingdom Metazoa; phylum Chordata; class Actinopteri; order Atheriniformes; family Atherinopsidae; genus Menidia; species Menidia beryllina. The sequence continues at coordinate 2,234,517 of JABUIW010000060.1, forward strand.
ATCCAACATGCATTGCTCCAGCATTTTTTTTTGTTGCCTAATTTACATCTGTCACTAAACTGACTGCTCAGAAAAATGTTCCTCAGTGTGACAGTTGTGAGCACTGTGTGTTATTTTAATAAACTCACTGAAAATGCCCTCAGCACAGAAAAGTGTTTTGCATAAGTCGAACAGGTCACACAACATCTTCCGGTGTGATTTATTTCATCCTGGAACCTTGCAAGTCATTAGTATTCCTCGTCGTCAGCGTCTCGGGGTTTTGTATGTAGCTGTGCCTGATTGCAGCCGCAGGTCTGCTTACAGTACAACTGTGGTTTCTAAGGGTGAGGAGGCTGCTTGTGCCTTCACACTTTGTGCATTAGTATGCGTTGGGGAGGTGAGGCTGGGGTAGGGGGGGGGGGGGGTGATCCTCAGTCTCTGCTCAATACATCCAAGATCTTTGATTCATAACTTCATGTAAATTTAATTTCGTGCTTCCTTTCCTTGTTCATCAATATTTCAGCTCACCACTCCTTCGCTGGTTGAATAAAGCATGTAAAAGTTTCTCCGCGAGGGACGATTTGTCTGGCATTTAGAGCAATTCTTTAAACAAACTCATCTCTCTGCAACAGCAACTTGGAGTTTTCTGTAAATATTTTTTCCTCAATTCCTTTTTATAGGTAATGCCAGGCTAATAATTATCGATTTTCAGCCATGTGGTGTAACTTACAAGATGTGAGGGAGCTAAGGTGACAATTAAAGAAGACTTCAAGCATAAGGTAAGGGAGCTCATTAGAGTAAAAACTATGCAAGAGCAGAAAAATCAACGTAAAATTGCATGTGCTAAAAGTGCATAGCATTCCACCTTGAGTGAAAGCCCACATGTGCTCCGATGAGTCCAGAAGGTGTTCAGCCTGTTGTGTGTGATTATTCACCGCATGGTTAAGAAAAAACAATATTACATTATCAATATTTGCAAAAATTATGGATTATAATCCACCCAACCCTCTCTTGAGCTTTTGAATTACAAACTAAAAAATAAATAGATAGATGAGGCCAGATTTCGTTATGTTGTTTTTCAACTGAAATTATATAACATGAATCAACTCTTCACCTCTCTGAATATGATTATCAGAATATTGAGACTTATCTCACTTAGCTTTCAACACTGCCCTATTTGACTTCCCCCTTATGTAATTCAAATATTTGACTGCTTTCTCAAATGCAAATGCTCAGGCATGAGGGTTAAATGTACTCTATCGGGTTAAAAGTAGGTTAGAATTAGAATTGCATTGCTGAAAAATACTTTGCCCACTAAATACAACATCTCAGACAATGCAATATGCACTCTTGACTGAAACTGAGGAGACTGGACAAATCTATATGGTTTTTCTTACTCTTGACAAAATGTGCTGGTTTGTTGGAGGATTGGTTTTATAATGTGTTCAACAGGCATAAGTGTTTTCACATCTATTCACACCATGTGCAGAGAAAAATCAAGAGTTGTTTACTGCAAGGATTTGAATATCTCAGCAGTGAATTTGGCATACGGATTGATAGATGGTGAAGATAATTCACTTCCATCTCATATATCACTTCATGCGTTCACATTGCTGCAAAGAATATAACCGAGTTCCTCAAAGGATAAATTGTTTGAACACATTCAGTCTCACCTGAAAAAAGTGAGTTGTCTGCTAACAAAGATGAGGCAGACTTTGCATTCAGATAATTCAGCAGGAAACTCTGCTCCCCCTCGACTAATTTCCAGCTAAATACAAATCAGCCCATCCATTTAAGTTGTGACTGCACTTTATGATTACGGAGAACCAGAGAAGACATTATTTTACCACAAAATTTGAACCTCTGCATCCTCCTTTTGAACTCAGTAACAACCCGTATTGAATGTGAATGCATGCTGAGGCCCTATGTGCAATTAGAGGAACCAGAACCAAATTAACTGTTAATGCAGAGAGCAGGTTCATTGTATAATTGGGGCCTCAATCTTTTCTCTCATGACCACAATAAATTACGTCCAAACTATTTAATCCATTTTGAGTTACTTTTTTTTTTGGAAAGCAAATTAAAAAACAGGCATCCATGGTGTGTTTACTATTTAGGATCAACTATTTGAATCCTTTGTAATTTTCTCAGTATTACCTGTATAAAAAGTACAGAACAGAAAGATTTAGCACAATTTTGCCCCTAACCAACAATGACAAAAATAAAGTAAATAAAATTCTTAAATATTCAATATTCATTGACAAGTGATTTATAAAAAGATTAAGAACAAACAATATATAGTATATAGAATATAGAAAATATATATTGAACTTTTTTGGATAATTATTATCTAATTATTGCTAATTTAACCGGATTAGGCTCTTAATACAATACAAAAATGCATTCAAAAGAAAAAAAGGAACTATTACATGGATATTTGTTTCAACAGCCAGAATTTTTCAGTGTAAGATTAAAATAGTGACAGATGGGATTTTTATTTTCTGAAAGAGCTGAATGAACATCCTCAAAGAGTTAGGATTCCATATTTCTGTGTGGATTTTAGCATCATTGGTGTTGCCTTTGCAGCCACTACAGAAGATGTCGATGCATTGGACGGCAACCGTGACCAACCATCCCCTGACTGAAGCAAAAACCTGAACTCCATTTTGGTTACAGAAACAGACATTTGTCCCACCTAAATCTCGATTTAAAAAATAAAAAAAGATAAATAAATAAAAGATAAAACCAAAATTTATTGGCCAAAAGAAGTGATCTTCTCCAGCACAAAGGCCTTAGCCCATCGGTATGCCAGCATTAGAGAGATCTGTGTCCCTGCTGGCATTTCAAACAGAATTTGTCTTTGACTTTCCCAAAAATAAAGAAAACCGCAGTCTAATTAGACACAAAGGATTTTTACACAGCTCAGGAGAATACAGACTAGTAAAGCACATGCTTTGAAGAGCGTCTCCCTCCTTTTCTGCCTTTGCTCCAACCCTTCCTGTCATTTTCAACAAGCCTCCCTCAGCAAGGCTGCATATTCAGCATTTTGTTGACCAGGAAAAAGCATAACTTGAACTGACATCACCAGTAACGTTTGTCAAAAGAAAACGACAAGAAAAAAGAAATAAAAGAAAACTCCAAGTAGGGCTAGTTTGTCTTCAGCATCAACCTGTAGAAGCTATTTTTCGTATTTACATTAGTGTGAAGCTAAAATCCATGAATAAGCTAAAATATGTGTGTTTTGTCTCCCATCTGTCTACCATCTGTATCTTCCAAGGTTTGGACGTCAACCGGGAAAAACATGACAAAGGCATGACGTCCAATACTTTCCTATATGTGTGTTTTGACCATTCTGTGGTGCCGACCTGTCTACCATCTGTGTCTTCCAAGGTCTGGCCGTCAATAACAGCCAACTACCGGGAAAAACCTTATAAGGGCATGACAGATACTGTGTCCAAAACTTTCCTATCCCATAATATGTACACTGCTTAGCAACTATCAGTCTAATAAAACCCAACTGCTGGAGGAATGACGGTGAGATTCGATGTGTGGCTGCGAGAAGCATTCTCGGGTCCACTCCGTCTCTCCCTCCTGTACAGTTGAGAAAAAACTTATCCTCTGTGTCGAGCCTTTTATTTCGATGCCTCTTCCTGGGTCTATTGAATAATAACTAAACTCTTGATAGTGAGGGACTAGGAGTCGTATTTAGACCCAACACAACCCCTATAATCTAATAAATTATCCTATACATATAGAAATTCTAGTCTTATTTAAATATAACTAATGCAAACACACATCATGTCTTTGCAGTTTTCAATTAATGTTGTCAACAACTCCAAGATAAGATTTTCATAAAATAAAACAGATATTTCTTTAATCTTTAGAAGATATTATGGTCTCCTCATAATTTCCCTGTAAACCAAAGTCCAGATAAGTAAGTAATTTACTGAGCATCTCAGTAGTCTCAGAATTCTTTCTTTTTTTTTTTTTTTGGGGGGGGGGGGGGGGTTAAACTGGAATTGGGGGTTCACTCAAAGGGGTCATTGTCTAACTTGAGTTTACTTATTTTGGACGGACTAAAACAGCAGCGACTCACAAGAAAAACTAAAGAAAGCAATCAATCCAGCCTTTGTGCATGAAATTAAGGCAACATTTTTACAAGAGACTTGTGTCACACAGTTATTAATCTTGTCCCTTTTCTGTCACCAAACGAAGCCTAATTGCCATGCATCATTGTAATTCATTCATTTCCAGGCATCCTGCTGATAATCATCCATAATTGACAATTCGGAAGATATAATCCAAAATAACTAGGCAGTGGGGTTATGCCTTTATCTGAGGCGACAAAAGGGTATCCGTATGAGCCAGAAGACAGGAAAAGATAAATCTAGTAGGCGAATAGTGTTCAGTTCACTATAAAATTAAGCACCAACATGAAACTGAACTTTTAGACGTAAGGTTGTACTTAATCCTAACATTTACTTTTTAGGTCCAAATCAAGCCAATCAAACTGGGGTAGTTTTGGATAAACTTGCAACTGAGGGATTTATTCTACGATGTTGGAAATAAAATAAAACAAATTAAAAGAAGAAAAAAAAAAGGCGCGGGGAGGTTGAAGTTAACCCATTTTTAACAACGCCATGAGAAATCCAGAAAATGCTTTGCTTCTGTAATTAATTCTTATGAGGAGTAGGTGGGCTCCATGCTTGACTAGACGTGCCGGATAATCCAGCTGTCAAAAATGACAAAAATCCCCCTATTTGCCATTGTTCTGAACTCATCCAAAGCAAAATCTCCAACAAGATATACCTGCTGTTGGTGGCTCACATCATAGCCTAAAAAAGCACAGAATTGTGGTTTTTCTGCCTTCCCCCTTCTGAGGGCAGCTACACTGGATTCCCTAACCCAGTCGCAGCTGACGGCATCCAATCATTTCTGTCAAAAAGAGAAACATGAAGAAAAACTGAACAAGATTTCTTATAATTATCTATCCGTTGTGAGCAAGGCCAGAATGGAAAGAAGCAGATCAAGAGGACCCAAGGCCTCAAAGAGTAAGACCCTCTGAAACAGTCCAGCTGCCATGCCAGACAGGTCAAAATGACTGAATGTTCTATTATTAATTTAGCTTCAATCTCTGCTTGCACATCAGAGCCTAAAAAGTATAGCACAGAGCCAAGCCAACAGTTTGACATATTAACCATAACATTAAATAAATTCTAATAAAGTCTTGTGCCATTTGAGACTTCTGAAATTGCACTGTCAGAGTGCCTCATTAAGGGAAAAAAGGCACATTTTTATGGAATATGGGAACTACTGGCAACCGGAACAGATTCAGCCAGAAAATGAGGCGTTTTTTGGAGATTAGTCCAGGGAATCACTTCCACTAAGGACCCTCCAGCCCAAAAGATGTCACAAAGCATTGTCCGAAGCAGCTGTCACACTGTGATGGGACACCATAATATTTGTGTTTGGGATCTCTTTAACTGTGGAAAAGAGTTCTATGTATAGGCAGGAGGGGGGGGGGGAGTTTGTGAAAGCGGTTTTAAGCCCTAAGAGGCTTTTTTGCCACAAATGTGTGGATGAGTAAAAGGACAATCTCTAAACTCTCTGAGGAAGAGTCAGCACCTCAGTTGCCTTAAAGTCTTGATAACTTTGTGCTGTGATTTTAGCTCAACTGGTTCAATTCCAGACACAATCCTTACTATACAATTGATGAAGATGAATAACTTTTTATTGGCAAACTTGGGTCTAGCCAAGCCAACCTCACACTTACATTTAACCACCCCTGACTTCCACTCATCATGCAGAAAGGCTGAGAAAAATAAGACGCAGTCTAAAGTGCGAACATTTAACTGTCACTGCTTAATAAAGTGGAAAACAGGCACGGCTTCCTGCTTATGAGATTAATTAGAAGTAAAATACCTGCCATGCGTATCGTAATTACTGGCCAGTCAGTCCAACCGTGGCCCCTTCAGGCACACAGTGACTACAGGAGGGCTAAATACTACCGGAAAGAAAGGAGCAAAGATGCAGGCATGTCATAAAAAAACAAAAAAACAACACACTTTAAATTCAGAACGGTACCATGAAATGTTGAGACTGATAACAGTAGGTAAAACCATGAAAAACGTCTACAAATTTCTGTACGACTATTAAGGTCACGTCATTGCCTGGGTTTCATTTGATTTGGCAAACTTAAAAGTTTCTTTGGTTTATAATATGGTTATTAAATCTGTTACCATTTTTTTTCAGCCAAAGAAAAAAATTGTGCTCCCCATGAACTCTTTTGCAGTCCATGTGCTAGTTTCCATGGTCATGTGACACCACAACAAACCCAAATCATCAGCCCTCCACCTCTGTGCAAAGTCGTGCTTTCAGATTTTTTGAAGATATTTTTCTGGATTTCAGTTGGATAAGCCTCACTTGTTCAGTGTCTGAATCTACTGTGATGAACTTTAATATTTGAACTGAGGCCTGCAGTCAGATATTTAGCTCACACTTTCTACCATTGGTTGACTTTGCTGGGACATCCACTCCTGAGAAGATTGGCAATTTTGACTATTTCTCCAAATCATTTAGAAACCATAGCGTCATCCATCTCATATTACAAGTAAATTGTCTTCAAGATTTCTGCACTTTCATGTGTTAAAGTGTCCGACAAAAATGGGTTCTTGGTTTAAATGATCCGCTGTAGTTTTAATAAGCATAATTGATAATCTGAATGCAAAATGAATTAAGGTAAATTACTTATTAGAAAAAAAAAAACGCTTAACTATGTGAGGTTCCAGTGATAATTAATGTAGTTAATACAGTATGTCACCATGAAATTTGTGCTGTGCCCTGTAATTACAGGTACCGACAAATCTGATCTAAGATGTTATTTGTCTCATCACGTTTAATCAACTGCACACAATGTGTTTATCAGTTGAGCCTTGTAACTCGCATGCGACCATTCAGCATTTGTGTTCAGATGCACACACTTTTAATCTCCACAGTCTTCTGGTTTGTGGGGGCAGGTTAAAAAAGTGTAACACTGATATGAAATGATTAAAACAGAAGATCGCAGACCCTTCTCTCCTTGCTCTCCCCTTCCCTCCTGCCTATCCTTCTCATCTCATCTATGCTTCAGCAGTCACATATTCTTTGAAGGAGAGATTTAATTGGATCTCCACAGAAGGTTCTGTCGGATTAACCAAGCAGAAAAACAGAGTTTGGCTGGTCATGCTTCTATCTGGGGCCTCAGATTGCTTCCGACAGACAGTGATCCCAATAATCCCACCAAAACATGACAATGGGGCAGACATATTGGATCAAAAGCATATATATACACATTCCGATTGGGCTTTCAAAGCATCAACGACATGGTGATGACAAGATAAGCTAGCCGTAATTATATGTGGCCTTTACATTAAATGTAAAATCGAAAGGGATAAGATTCTTGGATACCATCATCGTATCCCACTTTTATGGTATGCGTTTGTGTTCAACTCAAATTGTAAATATATTATTTGAGCAAACATTTCTCTACTGGCCAGATATCAATATGGCTTTCCTGAAAAAAATACAAACAAAAAAAATCTGATGAACAGTCTGACCTCTGACAAAACGCAGCAATCATCTGGCTACATGAGCAAAAACATCCCTCCACAGTACTTGTTTAATTTCCTTTTGGTTCCCCCAAAAGTTATCATATGTGATAATATTATTTTTGACTACGTTATAAATTTGTCATGAAAAATGACTAAAATAAAAACATTCGTAAAGCCACGTTGCCCATAAGGTTTTTCCAAACATTCAATTTTTCCTTCTACTAAATGATTTAGTGCAGATGAATAATGATCTTTAAAAATTCCTCTCATTCATTAATTGACCATCATTAAAGCATCAGCAGAGCATTTGCATTATTCAGTGTAGTAGAAATGACTTTATGGCTTATTCTAATGTTTATTTGTGGGACAGTTACACTATATTTAAGGTCAGAAAAGCTTTGAACTTTCCAAAAGCTTTGTGTTCAAGTATTTAATGGGAATTACATCCAGCTCAGGTGGTGAGGCTATTGACTTGTAGTTTGGATTACTTCCTTTTACATGTTTGCATATTTTAACAGCTAAGGCATTATTAACAGTTCTGTTTTTTATTTTGTTGGCAATATACAACCCAGGGGGTGTCCTAAAGGGAAGGCTCAGCGTAGTAAACAGAGTCTATTTTGGATGCCATTTAATGCCATGATCTCTTGTAGACCCTGCTACAGTGAGCTTGACTGCTTTTCATGAGGCTGGAAAGTATTAATGTACAAAGTCCAAAGAGGAACATTTTCCCAGTCAGGCCCCAGAATGATCATTTTCGCATAAAGCCAATAATAATGAAAACATACTAACCTCCCACTCCAAGTTGGTGTGTGTGCGTTTGTCCATTCACACAACATTCTACTGAATGCTTAAAAGGTTGTTTGATATGAATAATACATGGAAAAGATCCCCCTTTGGATGTTATGGAAATTTTAATCAGGGAAATGTATGAGTAGCATGAAAAAATGTTTGTGTCTCCCTTGTTGTATGTGTGGGTTATAAAGTGATCATGATTGGGAATGAGGCTATAGATTACCAACGTAGTAGAAAAATGACTGTTGACAGTGATATCTCACACCACTGCTGTGATTAAGCAGTCCCCTTCTGGCTGAGATTACAAACTGCCTACATAATTGTGATTCAAACAATCATGTATAGTTTATAGCCTGGTTTTCAAAAAAGCGGGGTATTACAAACAATAGGTGGAGGGATGGATACCAACATCTCTGGGAATCTCAGAGCTGATATAATAGATTTTATATTCTGTCACAACAATTAAAGCAGTGACAACTAGCTAATTGATTCTGTGTCATCTAACATTACAGGCTGAGTGTAACTTTTCCAAGATGATTTTCCCAAATAGCAACATAACGTGACTGTAACATTCCAACAGAGAAAAATGCATCTAAAATAAATAATTCAAATAACTGTACATGACTCTACTGAACAGTTGTATAAGTTTTATAGATAATGATTGTTTAATGGTACATTGTCATGTATTTGATCAACTGAATACAGAAAAAAAAGATCTGATGATTTAGTGATAAATTGAGCCATTTCAAAAAACTAAAAACTGAGTTGTGTTTCCTTTGTAAGCAGGAGTGTATTCAATATAGAAGAAGCATGAACACATTTGCTTAAAACCAACGGCTTGTTGAAAAATTTGTTCAGAACAATTTCAAACTGTTCGAGATTGATAATGGATAAGATTACTTGGCAAGACAACAATTTCCTTGCAGTCTACAGTTCCTTTGTGTATTTATGTTTTCTATAAAAAAAAATGATTAAACTATTGTGAAAAGTCATTACGAATCCAATTACGGAAGGGCAGATAACGTTAAGGACACATTTTAAAACACATGTATGCCAATGAATGCATTTAGAATCCCTGGCCACAAAGTAAAACAAATCTTAAGCAAAACTCATTACATCATAGCTTTCCATCACCCACATAATAGGCTACTAATTAACCTTTTCACCAGTGAAGATGTACGACCAATTACCGCATTGGACTGGTATGGAGTGTTGATCACCAGTGATGTAAAAATAGAAAAAAAGTCCTACCAGCAGCTGACTCGCTGATGGGTTTGATGGTGCGTGGCATTCATCAACAAAACATCATTACTCACTGTTTGCTGTGTTTTTTTATATGCAGCTGAATGTGACATTAGCACAGAAATGTTGTACATTTCTAATAACGAATATACTGAGGAATGACAAGCCAAACCCTTTTATCCAATGGTGTATTATGCACTGGGTCCATGTGGAACAGGATAACTCTCCCTGCTGCAAATTACTTTTGATAAAGGTCATGTGGTTAAAGACTCCGTGCCCCACACACAACATTCGGCTGGCTGCTGCACTACTTTATTTTCACGCACCAGCTGTGGGTTGATGGAATGTTTTAAAAAGAGGCTGGAAGAGTGCATAGAAGTATATCAGGTGTGTGATAGAAGAAATCCCAGTGATGGTTATGCATTGACTGACATAAGCAAAGATGCTGTGGCAATGAGGATCGACTGGCAAACCTGTCAACTTCTACATTGAAAAAGGGGGTATTGGAAGGATGGGGGTGGGGGGAGATCTTAAACGACATTTGTTTGGGATGCTGTAATAGTTTTGCCTTGATATATCCCCAACTATTGTACATCTGAGTTTTGTTATTTTTTGTTATTAGTTAAACCCCCGGTCCATATTTGCATCGCCCCTGCGGACTTCAAGTCACTGAAGCAAATAAAAAAAAAAACTGTAAAAAGAACTATTTGCGTTCATTTGAAAAGGAGGAAAAGCTTAACACATGCTTTAATGCTACTCAGCGGGTGAGGGCTTTGCAAATGTCTGGTCTTCAAAATCATCCCAAGAAGTTTCACTGCTCTATTTGTGAACAGCACTGACAACAGAGGCTGCTTGGCTGATCATCCGCGCCATCTGCTACAGTTGACATGGCCAGATTAGAGAAGCTTCCCGGGTCTTTTCCACATGTCCACACTCCATCTAGGTGGCAGTGGGTCCACACCCAATTACTTGGTACTTTGATACCAGATCAAACATTAGACCCCTGCTTCATTCCAACATAATCAACTGATCTCTTGTATGCAATCAATTATCTGAATTTCTGCATTTAGTAGTGGATTTTGTCATTTGTCAGACTCCCTGGATCTGTGCCGTGTGTATTTAAGACAATTTTTACGGAGCACCGAAGTCCCAGCACCGAGGTGAAATTACAAAACGGGATAATTTATAACACTGAAACAAAGGTATTTGTACTAGTGTTGTATTGAATCCATTTGTGAGCTTCAAGGCTGTGTGCAATCGTTCTGACACAAACCTGTTCAATCAACATTATATTCATCAACTTGAAAGTTTGGAGCATTAACAATTAAAATGCAGGATAAATTTGAAACAGTTGTGAATGAACATTTCCAAAGTGAGGATGTATACAATTATTACCTCCATAAACAAGACAAATCAGTATGTCTGATGCATGACAGCTAAACCACTGAAGTCAAACTATAGTCTGTAGTGTTTGCCAGTCAGCAATTCCATACTATTCTAGTTTTCAAAAGCTGTACATGAACTGAGATGAAAAGAATTAAAAAAGAAATGTAAAACAACTCGACTCAGCCAGGGTGATATGCACAACAGGGGAGAGCTTAATGCACAAAGCTTGTCAGAAATTATATAAGAAGACTTACTGACAAATCTTGCACAGCTCTAAGCTTTCTGAGTAGATAAAGAAAATATGAGTCCTGTTGTCTCATCGTTTTTAAATCATTCTAAACATTTGAATGAAGGACGTGTGAAGTCTAAGACAAAAAGACTGAAAACTCCTCATTCCACACTCCAGACGTATGACAGCACACAAGTGCTTCAACCTCCTAAGAAAGTTAAACGCTCCTAACTGACATAACATGCTATGAAAGATCAGACTAATTTATGCATTGTTCCAATGTATATCCCTCCCACATCTCCATTTTCAGATAATACATCACAAATCCCAATGAAGGTGATCTCTTTGAATATTTTCTATTTGTTGGGAGATAGGGAATCGACACAACGAAGCAAGTGATCAAGATTTCAAATAAATCTGAACTGTTACAGGTTAAGATTCTACACCAATAGATTAATCCGCAGTAGATGAGTTACAATTGAAGCTTTGGAAGATGCTTTATCAACTGGAGAGAATTTTGAATATTCAAAAGTTATTGGAAGGCAGAAAATAACGACATGCACTATATTCAGAGTTAATCATAATGTTGGCATTCATTGTTGGATGTTTGTGTTTTGTTAAGAATAATAGAAGCTAACCCACCTTGCAACAGCTGGCATATATTCATACAGCAAGACAGTGCTCACAGGTCACTCAAGGACTCAATGCACTAATAGATAAAACACACCCAACAGCTTAAACTGACTACGCCCCCAAAGTCAGCAAGCTATCGCCTCACACCTGTCAGCAAGAGTTAAAAGGTGAAAAGATGTGCTATCATCATGACACACCATGTGCTGCCAGTCACCTGAATGACAGAGGACCACCTCCAGGTTCTCTAGGTTACCTCTGATGAGCAGAAAAAGTGGAGGGAGCACTCAAATAATAATGGGAGTGAAATATCTGGACCTCACCTTAAACTTATTCATGCACACAATATGATTCATTTTTGGGACTGGAGAGCCAGTATGGCAAGGTGTCAGTCAGGGCCCATTTTCAAAGTGGAAAGGTTAAAAAACATCACCCCAGATTCTTCATGTTCTGAACCTACAAAACTACTTTGAAACCTCAAAAATTCCAACTTGTGTATTTATCACATGACCTTATATTGCTACCATTTGCACATATTTTGATACTGTACATAGATGTTTTGAACTGTTTTTTAACAACAGGTCACTTCAACTCATCGTTCGCACATTAAAGAATATTTTGATTAGGTTCCAAATCCCTGTTCCTATGACTCAGCAACAGCAACGTTTAGAGTCTGTAACATTGCAATTCATAGAAAACTTCAAACCAAAATCTAGGTTGTCTTCATGGAAAGCAAATGGACACAAAAGAAAAAGGTGCGTGACTCACAGTTCACTTGGCGTCATGTCCCAGAACTCTTGTAGCGGTCATGCTGGATACAGCAGGGCTTCTGCTTTCTTCACTGTTGCCAGTCACCTTGGGAAAGCACATACTGAATTACATAAGCTGAGAGCCATGAATCTTTTCTTCAAAAGACTCACTTTTGTGATTTGCACAGAGAAAAGTTTGGCGGACTCCACAGTCCACCTCACAGTTGCTTTTCGAAGTCTCTCAGTGAGAATTTTGCATTGAGTCTCAACATAGCTCACCCCCAAACGCGCGTTCTCTTTTCCCTCGGTAAACATGGCATCACGTTGATTCGAGTGTAAACCATGAATGGCTTACACTACTACTTTCAAACACTTGAGAGGAGTTTTCCAATGCAGCACTGTGAGCATCAACCCGGGAACAAAGGGGAGCGTCCCACAGAGCGTCACCGTCGTTAGGGTAATTGATTGCACCTGTGCTTTACCCTGAACACTGCTCACTGACCACTGCTCAGCAACTAAAGGGATTCGTTTTAAGAAGCATTGCAACACTTGTTGATAAATAAATAAATAGCATTGCGATTTTAGAACTTTTGGGGAAAATGTTGGATTTAAATAAACACGGACACTGATGGAGGACAGTGTAGTGAGAGACATATGGGCTGCTGCAGAATTATTAAGCTAATTCTAACACGGCATGGGTGGAATTATGAAATAACTTATATAATTTTGACAATAATAGGAAATGTTAAATAACCATAATGATTTTGACTCTGGTAAATGGGAGTCTTTTGATACCAGTGCTTAATTGTGGCAGGCCGAAGGACCCAAATGTATTACTCTGATTATATTCTGATTGAAAATTCTGGTGATTCTCCTCTAATAAGATATTGTGGAAAGAAATAGGGATGGCAGCGGGAGAGAAACAGAAATAAATTAAAAAGAGAAGCAAAACCAAACAGCTAGTCTACAGAAAATAGGACCCACATGTGCTTCAGCACATGTATGTTGACAGGACCATCTCCCAATTGTGAGATGCACAGATGCCCTTGGCTTCTTGTGCTTTCAAAGGAGAGGGTCCTTAAAGACACTTTGATGTCGTCTGTGTTGCTCTGAGTCCTTGAATTCTGACGTAAACCCATAAGAGGGGAGGCTCTCTAATGCACGTATTTGTATTTTAAAGGGGTTGAAAATTACCAACTAAACTGAATAAAATGTTCCTGCAAGTCCATTTAAACACAACTCGACCTTGCCTTGCCAAGTAGATCATATTGATGTGTCATAGATAGATAGATAGATAGATAGATAGATAGATAGATAGATAGATA
>JABUIW010000060.1:2248447-2270486 GCA_013363375.1 Menidia beryllina
AGATAGATAGATAGATAGATAGATAGATAGATAGATAGATAGATAGAAAAAGCAATCAGACCTTGAAAAACTAGAAATATAACAAAGAGGAGTAATTCTTAAGCTCCTTATAATTTTTTTGTCTAACACTTTCACTCTTCTGTGACTCTGTCATCGTTTTCCTGTGATAAACAACTTAATCCAGAGGTAGATATAAGCAGGCAGAAGACCTAAGAACTCCCTTTTACTTCCTGCTTTTTCGGCACTGATTCAATTGCAGCTGACCAGCTGCTTATCAGAGCTTCCACACATCCTCAGAGAACCTGTATCCTATCAGTTCAATTCTATTAGATACCTTTCAGAGTCCAGCAGAAGTCTACTTGGCCGTTTTACAACCTGTCAGTCATCTTAGTTTGTCTGGCTTTCTGTCTGTAAATAGCTTTGATTTTTCTGTCTCGACTTCTTTGAGTTTCCTGTCATTTTGTCTGTACATCACTCTGTCAGCCTAAAACTGAGAAGTGGGGAAAAAAATCATGCAGGCTCGGACTATATATATATATATATATATATATATATATATATATATATATAGTTTTTGTTTTTTTTGTCTGTATTCACCCACATATCCAAATCCCTCGCCTTGTCTCAGCTAAAAGAGTGAATTCTTCAAGGTTTGCATTTGTGCACAAAGCGGGCTACACCATCAACAATGCTCCATCCTCCAGATTTTCGGGATGCGTGTGTGACACCACTATTTAATGATGCTGTCATACAATCCTCCTCCTATGCTCATAAAATAGAGAAATACCATGTCAACATGTCCCGGTTACACTGTTGTCATTGATTGCTGGTTTTATACCTCTCGAAGCAGATCAATGAAAAAAAAAATTACTGCTAGATGTAAATAAAGGAAAGAAATAAAGTGCATAGATCTATCCATTTTAGCAGTCACAATGTGTTGTTAATCACAAGGCATTTGGAAGTTATGGGGGCATTTATCAGTCCATATTTCCCTGAAGCACTTAACATATCTGACCTTATGGATGTTTCAAGGACCCGTAGATTCATCATTAATTCTGCTCTGAAAGGCAAATCTGTGTCATCTTTTGAGTCATGAGGTCAAGCTTGACTTCCGAAAAATCCTGCCTCTGTGGGGCATGCCTCTCCAAGTATCCTGCCTGTAAACTGTGAGCCAGTGGTTGGTTCTTCAGTCTGAGTACACTCAACGGATATGACAACCTTGTCATCCTGTTAAAGACTTTTTGCTCCCAGTGTTGTTTGGTTGGGAACAGTTCTTTGCATTCAGTGATGGGATGAGTTCCCATTTTGTATTTATTTGTAACCATCTTAACCCCCCGCTCCCCCCTCCCCACACACACATTTTCTTTCGAGCTACTTCACATTTTATTTGGTTTAATTTGTTTCTACCCTTGTGTTATTTCTGTTTAAGAGAAACTTTCATGTTGGCCATTTTATATCTCAATGCTGTTAAGGTCTTTTACCTATTTATTTATTTTTTTACCGTTTTGTGGCAGGCAACATTTGGACATATTTTTAAAAACCTTTTCAAAATGTCAAAGTTATTCTTCATGGGTCATTTTAAAATTTGCCAGAGATTTTTTCTCTGCAATCTATGAGTTACATATTGGTCAAATACTTTATTTAGCTTTTGCTGGTAGAGTCAGTACATCTCTGGGAAAATAGATTTCCTTTGACCAGAAGCCTGTGCTCAGTAGGCTTAAATGTTTGAGCAAATTGTGTGGCACATTTACCTTTTTATATTTAGCAGACACGTTTATTCAAACGACTTATAAGGATCAGGTTATAAAAACGTTTACGGAACTTTTTTGCCACAAATGCTTAAATCTGCAGCCGAGAATCAAACCACCAGCATGAGATATGGAGAAGATAGGAAATCTATGTGATATTTATGATACTTCCATGTGATAAAAAGTCCATAATATTCAGTCTTTTTCATTTGTATTCCAGGGATTTGACTTGACTCCCATGATGCATTATGATGCATCAAATATTGTGGAAAAGGAAAAATGTCCAAGTATCTTGAAGATAATCCCCCAAATCTCCAAAATTTAAGAATTGATCTGGAATTAAATCACTGCATAAAATCATAAATCAACATTAAATACCATCCTCTGTGCACTCCCATGACTTTTTGTTAGTGTCATTTGTGATCATCCAATCACACGCCGCCTCATGCATCAACTTTGAGAATGATTTACAGTACAGGGTTCATCTGGCCACATTAATCATTCTAATGCTTAAAGGTTCCAGTGTTGCTTGTCTCTTTGAGGGTGAATGAGGACGATACCAAAGTGCTCAAAATGAATGTTGATCCATAGCATGCCATTAATCACCCAACATTATATTGTCAGTCTTGATGTTGACTGTGAGGGGAATAAAAAATGGCTCCGAGTCATGAGAGATTTGCCATATTGTTTGTGGTTTACAATACATATCAACTCTGTAGGAATTCCTGTCAGTGTGCTGTGCGCACGTATGCTTTTTTTGTCTAATTTTGTTTCAGTCCTGCCATTGACAAGAAAAAAAATGCATAGCAATCTATTATTAGTAAAGACAAAGTTCAGATGGGCTGTTCTGTGTTTGAATTTGAGTAATGAAGTGATTCATACCTTCTGAAAAATAATAAGTGGTATTGATATGCATAGTTTAAAGTATGTAATTTAAAATGAGTATCATGAGTCTCACAGTTGCTTCATTTTTCAAGGAGTTTAATCAAACCCCCCCCAAAAAAAAAATGCGGAAATATTCTCCTGAATCCTGACACCATGTAGTTGGTCATAAGTTAAGATAACAAAAAATACCAGAAATTCAAGCAGCTTTATTATTCCTGTTTGTAAGAGAATTACATGTTAAATCCCAGGATTTATTTGATTCCTTACTTAATGAGCACTACTGAGAGAATGGCTCAATGAAAGATGTTGTGTAAATACCAGTTTCCAAACTTTTAAAGTGGGATTTTTTAGTCATCTGAGACAGAAGAGTTCCATCTCTTCTTAATGAGACTCTGTGGATTTTTCATGTTTGCTTAAATGATGTAATTTTGTTGAGGAGAGTATTTACAAAACATATTCATATGGTATTATCAATTAATAATTCAAACATCCCATCCAAAGAACTGAATGGAACTATGTTTTTTTTATCTTAAAAAAAAAAACTTTTTTAAGACTCAAGATATGGCTGAAATTGAAAACACGGATGTAATATGTTTCATGCATGATTTCAGGGCATGTCATGTGAAAATGTCTCTTTTGGGCATACTGTATGCACTACTTTCTTACAAGGGCATAGATGATGGGTAGTAAGAGAAGAGGCATTATTCATGAAGGAGAAGGCTCCGAGCAGGAAGTGGTTTTCATGTCTTGGGGATCTCAGGGTTGGTGGTTCTACAAACACGTTTACAATCAGAGTGCTGTCATGTCCTTTTTCATCATCCTGCCATAAAGGACACAGAGAGACGGCAAGTTTCTGCAAGTGATTTCATCCATCAATAGCTATAAATGTGATTCAGTCATCGTAAGTTCTGTCAAACTGCATTAATGTCTAAGATACGCAAAATATTTACATAAATTCTGTGAGAAAGCTGCGGCATTTTAGATCTGAAAGAAATTCCAAGTCCCTCGGCTTTGCCTAAGATTGCATTGCTCTTGCTGGTGAAACACAGTGGGTCAAGGTTGTTGGCTCCCCTTTATGTTTTTCACTGGATTCAGAAAAGTTGTTTTGGCAAAACCAAACAACAAGCTATTAAACTTTATGCACTTTGAGTCGTCACTCCCATGAATAAGGCTATAAGACGAGCTGAAGAGCCACATTGAGGGGCTTCATTGTGAGTTTTTTTTCGATACAAAAACATGTACGTTCATATGTGTGTTCAAAGGCTGTTTCCCATATGCTATTTCAATATCCTAAGCATTCCTGTGGAAGTAAGTCAATCAAAATAGTCATCAAATCTAACCTCAGTTTAATTACTGGATTCCAGAAAATGAAAGTTAAGAAATATAATTGGAAAACATCCGAGGTATGCTGATTGAGTTCACTGACACAGTCTGTTATATTTTGTATTAAATTCAGTCATCTTTCTATTTTGATTTCCATAAAAATCAGGCTGGCATCTTTCAATAATGATGTGTAACCATGGTTTGAAGATGTGAGGTGGCCAAATTCTGGCTTACAGGTGCTTTTTAAAGCATGCATTCACGTTTTTTGTATGTATTGATTATGTATCAGGCCCTTGATATGTAAAAGGAGCTTTGTAAAACATAACAGAGAGCTAAACATGTTGTTAGATAAATGTCAATTTTAAGAAAAAGAAAAAAAATCTGTGATGAATGCAGCGTGAAAAATAAGACAAAGCTGTTAAACAAAGTAAATAGAAGTATTTTCACTCACCTAAACCTGTTGCTCAAATACATCCCCAAAAGTTGTTTAAATTCAGGCCAAAAAAAGTCTGCAAATGAGAACAGTACTCATGTTCATAAGAGCCACTGCATGTGAATCATCAGAATCTGTGAAGATGATGGGTGCATTCATCCAGAAAAATGGCTTTCTTATTAACATCCTAAGCAATCATGCAATGTCTGATAAGTCTGATGGACATGAAACAACTGAACGAGAAGAGATTAACAGGGAATCGAGAATTGGAGAACAGAATTACCCCAAAGCTTCATTGGAATAAATAATGCTTAAAAGACACACACTTCCTCAACGAGGCTACTAAAAAATGCTGCCAGAGGTGAGCAAAGTAGTTTTAACCATTTAATTACTGAGACAGAAGACAGCTTGGTGGCGAGCTGCTCACACCAAACCAAAGCCGCACCAAAGGCTGGAGAGCACAGACCTGAAATGGCTAAGAGGACCTGTCCAAGTGGTGGTGCCAGAATGTAAGAAAAAAAAAAACAGGACAATTCAGCCAAAGCTGGACGATGAACAGTTCAACTGCGCCAGCAAATCAGCATTTTGGAGCATTTTGCTCACAAAATCTGCATACTAAAACAGGGCTCTGTCTCTTGCCACCCCACCGACCTGGATTGGTAAGAGCAGATGTAAAAAAAGGTGGAGTATATTTTTGTTTTTTAATTATTCAGCAATATCGTGACAAACTGACAAGATGGCACATAATATATCATGCTAAAACGTTTCTTAATGTAGTGCTGTTTGATTTTACTTATCGTCTACCTGTCCAGCCTTTAGGATGCGGAATACTTTAGATATGACGAATAACTTCTCATCCCCCTCACAATTTCAGGATTATGCACTCAAAAAGTCTTGGACAGTTGAAGAAGTGCCTTTTCCCACACACTGACTTTTTCACATGGTCTATTGTTCTGCATGAAACGTTGTTCAATGCAAGCTCCTTTCCAAAGGTACAGAGTGGCCGACTATTCTGAAAAGCGACATCAAAACAGAGCAGCAGACTGTTCTTGTGAGGGAGCACGTGTGCATGCGCAGCTGCATCTTACTTGTAGATAGTGGGAGTGGGAAAGCATACCGTACCAAATAAGGTGAGGAACCACTGCGGCACTGGATAGTCCGCGCACACACACACACACACACATACACACAAGTCTTTTGAGGTTACTGTGCAGCTGTATGGCAGCTGGCACACATCTACAACCAGATGGATCAGGCTGTGGTCTGATCTGTTGAGAGGTTAATCAGGGGAGCTTTCTAAACCCTCACTGACATGTAGCACATCCAGTGATGTACACGTTGGAGAAATGGAATTAAGAGACATGCCAAAATAGATAAGTTCATCAATAAATAAATACAACCTGTCCTGGGGCTTTCGTATTTACACTAAATCAGACCTCATGTGGTGACGTTGCACTTTGCTAAAAGCCTGTCCTTCAAAGTATCAGAATCAAGCATCCCTGAATTACCCCGTCATGAAAGGTTTGGAATGGTAAAGCCTCTTTCAATTTTCTTCTTCGCTCCTTCAGTTCTCTCACATGGAAAACTCCCCACAGAGTCCTGCGCAGAACCGTAAAGTAAAGCCACATCTCAGTGAACATTAGACTCCCACTGGCCTATGTCATGGTCAATGGAGGGAGCTCATCCATCTTGTTAGCCCCCACAGTCCCCATAAATAGATGAAAGTAAGGATTTTCTTTTCATCCTTTTTTTCTCTGGCCTGTATTGTCTTTATCACTTGTACCCCCTATCACTTTGGTTACTTAGTCGCTCAGTCAATAGATTTTTTTGGTCTAAACATGACTGCTGGCCACATGGCTAAGTGTACCTCAGGTTCAATTTAATGAAGCTATGTCCAAGAAATCTAGTAAAATTATTTGAAAATACACAGTCACAAAGAATAAATTAATACATTTACACATCCATATAAATGAGAATAATCTCAATATTTAAACTGACTGAAACAAAAGATGAGATAAAAATGCTTTAAAATGTCAGATTCTAGCACACATTGCAGACTAATAATGAGGAGCTGCACCTTTCCTAGAAATAACTATCCAAACTTAGATTCAATATGAGTTCATGGAGGCATTCCCAGCAAATCCATGTCAACTCACAACAGCATGAATAAAATTTAAAAAAGGGCAAAGCTGTTGACCACAACACTGGCCAAAGAAAATACTTTAGACATCTATATTCCTCTGGGTAGTCATTACAGAAATGATTTTATTAAAGATGAGAGGGGCAGATCTGTGACTGTGCTGAATGATTATTCCATTTTGTTTTCAGCACAAACTGAACAGATTTATTTTTCTCAAATTGAATACTTGAATGAATACTTTAGGAGGGATCAAAGGCCAGAGCTTCATGATGATGATGGTAAACTTGAAGTAAAAATTAAAGCATAAATCAAACCTGATACATCAATTCGTCAAGCAGAGACACAGGTTTATATTTCTGATGAGGTCAGGCTTTGAAAGGTAGGGGATCAGGACGGAACCAAGCAACAGGGAAGCTAGTCACCAGCAGTTCCACAAATACAATTTGGAAGGTCACTCTAATTGATTGGAGACCCAGATATTCAGATACTGGAAAGGGCACCAGGTTCTGTGACTCTTCTGTGTGGAGTTTGCATGTTCTCTGCACGCATGTTAAGTTGATTGGTGACTCTAAATTTCCTGGAAAATTAAGCTTAATTGTTTCTGCTTGTCTGTCTGAGTGCCCCTGTGATGGACTGGTGACCTGTTCAGGCTGTAACACGCCTCCTGTCAGATGACAGCTCCCACCCTCACCCCCACCCCAATGGGAACACTGGACTGTACAAAGTGAATGGATGGAAAGGGCAACAAGTGGTATCTGGTGTCTCAAAGTTCCTGTGGTGGGCGAAAGCCTCAGAGAATACAGGAAGGGATTCACAGTGCTTCAGTGACAGCCCACATGCCGTCTCCAGAAGGGCTGCCGAGCAGCTATAGTCTTTGAAGTGAAACCATTTTGGTGAAGGATTAGACAGCTGATTGCGTCATTTGAAATGCTCATACTGGGTTTTACAAGGAAGTAAGAGACAAACACCCATCAACATGCTCAGTCTCACAAGGAGCAGATGCCACATCTGCAGCCCATTCTTCATGCAGCACTTGGCAACTTTGCACATTAGTGGCAGAAAAAAGTGTCCTTAATATGACATGAAAAAGCTGCATGAGATGGCTGCAATTCATGGTCTAGACTTTAAAGATGCTGTAACCATGAAGTCACATGGGGGCAGAAAACATGAGGACATGAAGATGCATATTGGCAACCAACAGCTAATGGAAATTGTGGTTATTATAATTCTCCTGGTTAGGTTAGCTCAACAGAATGTGATAAACTGAAAGTAAATAATCACAAACAACAAAATTACACAACACTACACATTTCTGTCAACTCACAAACACACTCAAAAATAAGTTTTCACAACAATAGAGTTTAGGATATGGCATTATATGGTTACTTTTTAGGTCAAGCCTAATTGAGGTCCTATTACATTCCTGCCAATGACCGATTGCTGCAGATGATTTGGTGGCTCATGCTTGTATTTCAAAGACTTTTCCTTTAATTTTCAGTCTGCTTCGGCATAACTGAGAGCGAGTACTTTCCAGTTTTGCATACTTGTCAAAAAACACTTGAAATCAGATGGTGATGATTATTCTAACTATAAAGTCAACATATAGTCATGTTTTTGTTTTCTTCGGGTCAGACAACAATAATCCACAAGAGTGTATTTTTACCTTGTTTACATGTTTCGGCTGCTAGCTGCAAGCCGTCCTCAGAAAAATACACTCTTGTGGATTATTGTTGTCTGACCCGAAGAAAACAAAAACATGACTAACACTGATAAAGACAAGAAGAACTTAATACAAGTAAAGTTAACAGACAGTCAAAAGAATTGCCATTATGCAAGTCTCTTGTTCGTACATGACAAATTTAATTTGCTGAGAGATGCATGACATGTTTTAAATATTTGTAAAATGCAGCTTCTGCATCTGCCATGTTTAGTAAATTTCTCCATCAATATTCATGTACATTACATTTACCTCGCAGACTGTGCTAATTTTATTTAATTATCATGACAGAAAAGATTTTTCTGTTTTGTTACTGACATGGTCAGCCATCAACAATGTATGTACACAATGTACAAGTCGCACAAAGATTATGCAGACTGAACTTGACCGTTTCTATTTTCCACTCCTATGCCTGATCTGTAATTCCAGATATTGAAGATAATATGGAACCATTTATTAAGATCTTTGCCTAGATGAATTGTTAAATTGGTTGGGTTTCAATTTACAGTTTCAATTTACAGTTCAAAATCTCAATCAATCAGACCAGACAGAAAGCTTTTGAACACATAGTTCATAATTCTGTGATATTCAAATTCCCCTTATGTTAAAAAGAAAGGATTCTGTTTCTCAATTGTCAAGAAAGAAGAGGAAAAACCTAAGATGAAAATTAAACTACTGCACAAAAATGGTTATTGTTAATCAAAGAGAAAGTCAGCCGGAAACAGAAATAGTGGATATAAAGCGATTAGGCCCAGCGATTTAATAGCTTGTTCATTAAGGTTTCTGCACAGCTCTTTCAACGTCCCACCACGGTATTTCAAACACGCCAAAGTATGCGTGTTTGAAATGCCGAGCATGTCAGATACTCTGCTGCAGATCTGTGGCTGTGATTGGGATCGCTGTCCTGTAAACGAGCAGGCTTCATCTGTGGGACAGACAGCCTCTCCTTTGACTCTGAATACTTTTATCATTACATCATTACAATCACAAGTGAATTCATAAAAGGTGTCAAATAAAGCATGAGCCTTTGGTTTCACTCAACTGCTTTGCTTCTTCTCACTAACTTTCTCTCTCTTTAAATAGTTGGTTGTACTTTTCTTTGTATAACTGAATTGGGGATGTTTGTCAGGATCATGTGGATCCCAACAGAGCTCTCCGTTCATGCTGCTTTGAAGACAACTATGGAAATAATCGAAGCTGTGTCACCAGAGCCGGAAAGGTTAATCTTCACAGACAAAGAGTGGGCAGTGTAGCTGAAGAGATAGACTCTGGAGTGTGCTGCCCCGCTATTTGTCATACTAAGCCCTTCCTTCAGACAAGCCAACTGGACACCTTGATCCGCCTAAATTAACTGTCAACATAAATGCAGTGCTGGGGAAAAAATAAATAGAAATAAGACCCCCACCCATCTGCACCCACCACACTCCATAACAGAAGCACTGCTCCAGTGAAAGGTCGAAACCGTGTTGACCGCAGGAGTTAAGACAGCTCACAGAGATGAGTTTGAGATCCATAACAAGCCCTTAAGGGGTAGAAACCTACTGAACTTGACCTGAGCCCCCACAGAATTCCCTCCGATGGATGTAACAGGAAAAGAAAGCACATATGTGCCTGCCAGCAGTTAATTCCTCAGCAACAGAACAGAATCAGGCTTACAAGAGGGCATATTGCCTATGAAAATGGAAAACAGTAAGCCCGTCATATTTTCATTGCTTATGCGCACAAATCTTACAGCAGCTTTATATGTTTTTTTCCATATATAATTTTGTTCATCGGGAACAAAGCAGTTCTACAAATCTTTTGAATTCTTACAAATATTTAATCTATCTGAAAAGAAAAATAAACAAATCTATTTAAAAAATACTGCAATACAAGCAGGTCTTTGTGTGCTTTCCACATTGTTTTCACTTTTAGTCTTGCATCCTCCTTTGCAGGAGCAGACCGTCCTTTTTGAATATTTATGAAAGTTTTGAGGGCAAGAGCAGGCAAAGTGTTAAATTAACATCAGCAAAACTGTGATAGAAGAAAAAGATTGGGTTTTAAAAGTCAGAATTTCAGCCCACACCATGACTGTTTTTTCTTTTTAAACAGACTTTGTTACCTTGACCAAACCAGAAGGGAAGGAAAAACAAAAAATCATTCATCCTGCTTGGGGGTCAATGTTGTCCTTGACAGTTAAAAGGGCTGGGACTGATCAACCATTTTTTTTGTTTGACTTGATTTTGCATGGCAAAATTCCAGGTTCTTCTGAAACCGCAGTCATATGTAGGGATGATGGCTTCACAGAGGCCCTTTGTGTCACTTTGTGGAATTATTGTTGACCAGAGAACAATCCCTGCAACAATTCTGCTTTTCCAACATGAAAAATACATGAGCCACATTCTGCTGTTGTGAGACATCATCGTCCTGTATATCCTCCTTCAATTGCCATTAGCTGTAAATTATTTTTCTGCCACTGTTTGTGTCTCATGAACTCTGAAAGTGTGAAGATATTTGAGCTAATTTTTTCACAGTCCGATGGCTTTTGACTATATATTCTTCCTTTCAATGCAACAATAAATAGAAGACCTTCAACCTTGTGGAATTTGCTGAACTGTAAACTTTGTGTACAATTATGGTGCTAATTAACGTGTACACCTAACAGTTCATTATGACAAATATTGTTTTTCAAGCTCCAGCAAATGTTTTACCCAGAGAGTTTGGGCTTCCTTGAGGGAACATTTAACAACGCAGTTATCAGACAGCTGCCTGAGCTCTATTCAGGCAGCCGTCCCCATGCACGCATGTCTCCTATATTGTTCAACCTACAGAAAATAAGAAAATAAAAAAGACATAATCACTACTGCGTGGTGTGAAAATGCTTTTTTCAGGTCGTCTAAGCTTGAACTTACAGATGCTTCACTTGCTTCACAATGTGAGATGTTGAAAAATTGAGCATTATGACTCCCTGTAATGTTTTTCATGAATAAATTAAAAAGTAACTCATGCAGCTGCACATTTGCATGTTTTGCTACCAGATCACCGACATATAGGACGTCACATGGCACGTTGCCGTGGCAACATTGAACATTTCAGCAAAGCTTTCTGTAATGAAATCATTCATGTTGTATATTCTCACTCTGAATTTTGATTGCCAGCAACCAAGTATTTTAATGCTTTCTGTTGTTGTTCCTTGTATATATATAGATATATATATTTCTTTTGTTACATTTTCTATGTGACACCGTCAATTTGTTTCCATATATAAACTTCATGTGTCTTTGACATGAAATAATCATTAAAGTAAAACTGTAAATTCCAGACTATGAAGTGACCTGAATAGTAGCTGCATCCACTCGTTTTAGGCCGCACCGCTTTATGAGCCATTGGTGTCCCTGTTGTAATATGAGATATTTACACAGAAATATCTGCACCTGAAGATCTTTGAACCTTTAATTAAATACATACAGCAGCATAGTCCAGCCTGTAGCACAGCTGGCCAGATGTTTCAGTGGGGCGAGGCTTTTTTTTTTTCTATCCATACTTATATTAGCCGCATCATAGTATTAGTGTCCAAAGCATTGGGAAGAAATGACCGCTTATAGTCTAGAATTTACGGGGCTTTGTTTGTTTTAGCCAAGAAAATATGTCCATGACTAAAACTTCTCTTTACGCTTTTCAAAATTAAATAAATAAAAACAGATGTTTCATTCCATCATTTTCAGCTAAATGTGACTGTACAACTATGTGCATGTGTGTAACCATTTGAAATAACTTAACATAAAGCTTTATATTTACTTGTTTCAAAGACACTGTTGTTTCCCTGGAAAACAAGCTGTTTATGTCCCAACCATTAGATCTAGTGTTGGGAAAGAAGGACTAATGAGCTGAGAAATGTTACTGAGTCACATATATATTACCGGTTTTCCTCTGGTTCACAGTGATCAGAGCACAGTAGATCTGCCTTCAAACAAAAAATGCTAATTGTTTCTGTTTGTTATAGTTTTCTTCGTATTTATGATCGGTTTTGACCAGCACATCATTATAATGTTGGCCCAGCGTTCAGCTTCTCATAGAGTTTCTGCATAGGCATAGTAATATCATGGATCTATCCCGGGGAGATTCTTGCTCAAGCCCAGCATTTTTCTGAAGATGGAAATACCTTGCCTGATTTATGCTGTCGTCCCTTCATCAAACTCTTGTGATCCAAAGTGTGATTTACGTCAACAGTTAGTGTTTTTCGTATTTTTGTATAATTTATTTATCATGTTTGAGTGCTTGTGGGAATGCAGTAGAAAGAAAAAAGAATATCAGATCAGAAACACTGGGTTTGATTGTCAGCAGTGGGAATGGAAAGAATCAGGATGGTTCTGGCAGTGTTTCAAAAAAAAGAAAAAACTACAGGACTGAAATGAAAACTTGAAAGTGTCTATCGCTGTACTACCTAAAATCTTTGTAATGTTTAGACTGAATTTCTAACTAGAATATTCATTAATGTTGCATTTGTCCCAACTGATTTAGCATCAAGGATGCATTTAAGGGGGATGATTATGATCCATAGGTGTGAGCAGTAAAATGGTCTAAGGAAAATTATTTTGTTTTTTTGGTAGATGCACAACACACATTTTCTCAAACTTTTTTTTCCACCTGCTTTCTCTTTGATGATTTAGATCTCTGTCAAAACTGACTGATTATTATGTCCCAATTACACCAGCCCAATTATCGAAAACAGTACTGTGGAAAAGCCCTCATCCACCCATTAGTTCTTTGTATGTTGCCAGGAAAATAGATGTGCTAATTTATTAAAAAATGTGGCAACACAAATGGAAATGCAGGGAGTGAAGAGCAGATATGCTGTTCAGTTCTAATGCTAAATTATTTCAGTCTGCACATTTTAAGAGTGCTTTCCTTGTTTAAGGCCTTTCTCCACTGCAAAGGAAAACCCATGGTGTGTTAGTGTGGCAGACATTTTGTTTTACATAGTTCTTTTTTCTTTCTTTTTGTATTTATGTTTCACAATATGGTCATCCTCCAAGGTTGTGGGGAAGAAGGAAAAAAAGAAGGAGAAATTCTGAAATCATAATTAAATTCGGTCACAGAATGACTGAGGGAGAATAGAGCTGTTCAATCTGATTGCGACTTAAACATATTAAAGACATGTGGATGATAAACAAACCCCTGGATTTAAACTGTGGATCTCAGATTTGGTGATGTCCATATAGTTTTCCATTTGAAATTGCGGCCTTGGGATTTGTCCACTGGGGCCTCTCCTAGCGCTTCAACTGTGGAAAAACATAATCTGTTCATCTCTTGTTTATTATTAAAGCATCCCGTCAATGAAAGATTTAGGAAAACTTGACCACATTGATATATTCTGATTCCAAAGCACCCCTTACGTCCTGACAAATCCATGTTGTTATTTGGTCCAGATTATGGAGAAGGACTGAAAACGTGCTTTACTCCCATCGTCTTGTCAAAGCTGACAACCTTTTTAATCTGATGTGGAATAAGTGTTACATAACCAACCTTAGCATAAAGAAGTCTGATATAAATGAATGACTTGTAACTCACTTATGACATGTCATGTTTTAAATATCCTCGCAATGCAGTTTTCATAAAACGCTTGAAATACAAGTAGATGGAAAACAAGCTCTGACATTTGACAATCACAGACATAAAGCAGGAGGATGAGCCTTAGGCAATTACTCCTCATTCATTGTTTTTATTTGTTTCAGTTTTTTTATTTCAATTCGATCTTGTTATTATGATTTTATTAACCCTCTATGAAAATAATTTCAATAAGAAAAATAAAATCAGTCAAACCTCAGCACACTACGGATCTCCTCTGAATCTATATTTCTACAGTAATCAGAAAACACTGTTCTTTCTTTGGTTGGTGTTGTTCAGTTGCCATCCACATTTTATACATCACATCAACCGATTTCAAGTTTGTTTGGTTGTTTGTTGTTCGTTTGTTGTTTTTTTTTTACCATCGGCTTATTAAATGTCAGCAGCAGTATTTTAGGATTTAGTGTATGTGCCCCATGTCTGAGGACCTCCAACAAAAGAATCACTTTATAGAATAATCCCACTGAAGTCTTTTTACTATACAAGCAAGCACTCTGCTCTGAGGACTTTGGAGCACACAGAGGATAGAATGAAAACAATGCCTGTGAATGCAGCTCTTCTCGTCACAACAAGCTCTCCACAGACCTGCACATTTGCAATAGTGTGCAATTACTAGAGTCAATGGATGACAATGTACATACATTTGTAGGACTTTAAATATTAAATAGCTTGGATGAAGGCAGAAGCAGGGGGCTGCCACAAAGAATAAGGAAGACCTCTTTTCTTTGAAGCACATGCATGTGTGGCTATCAACATTC
The DNA here is from genome assembly GCA_013363375.1 of Menidia beryllina. Lineage (NCBI taxonomy): Eukaryota > Metazoa > Chordata > Actinopteri > Atheriniformes > Atherinopsidae > Menidia > Menidia beryllina. The sequence goes on from JABUIW010000060.1 coordinate 2,263,059, forward strand.
CGCTAGATGATAATGATTAAAAGCTCTCAGTTGAAAAGCAAGGTGGTTCAATGCAGAAAAGCATGATGTGTCACACTTCCAAGGTCAGCAGTGCAAAATGAAATGTTTGAGATAAAAACCTGAGAATCACTGTTCATTATCTGGGATGTTTTTATTACTTTCCATGGGGCTGATCCTTGCATACCACACTATTTAGTACGCTATTCATTAAAACATGTGGCACACTCTCTTACGTTTAACCTAGAGTTAATCTTTCTGATGTAAAATGTCATATTTCAATTATGTTTGTTTTTGTATTTTGCTTTATGTAAAGCTTGTAATAGAAAATAGAAATATTTGATACAAAAACAAATTAGAAAAACCACCATACCCTTCTTCTCACTCTACAGCCACAATCTGGTTTGTCGTCTCTTGGCAACGGTGGTCCCATTGAAAAGACAAAGTCTCAGATGACAAAACATAATGGAAGATGTTTTCCAAAGCGATTCCGTTATGTTACGGGTCAGTTTGAAACAGGAACAAAATTGCAACAGTGTATCAAGAAAAAAAACTTCATCATCTGACTCCAAAGAAAAGTGGCAGGCAGACAAAGCCTCTCAGTCAATCATCCATAAAAAGAGGGAAAGTTGAAAGAAATCACAACTTTTCAGTGGACAAAACAAAGCTGCCATGAAGAGAAATATGTCATTAAAAAGATCTACCCTGAAGAAAAAAAAAGAAATGTGAAGTTCTACGAAGGGACAATGGGAGTGGAAAAGAGCATGTCATGAAATGGACTTGTCCTCAGATCAACAGGACTATCAGAACTAGCTCTTGATTGTGCTTGCCAAAGCTTAACTCACAACAAGCCTCCTATCTAAGTTAACATTTATTTTTCATTTTTATTTATATAATGTATACATTATTTAAATGAGACCTGACCTTGACTAAGCTGCAGCAGCATTCAAGATATCGCCATCCCACCTACACGTCCACTCAGAGACAGAACTTTCAATATTTGAGTTAGCTTTTCACTTCTTAAAATGAAAAGAACATGACATCAGTTATACCAGAACTCAAAAAATTAATGAAGAAAGAAAACAAAATGCTGCCGGCAGTGTCAAAGTTTATCATAGAGGGTGCAGCGGTAGAATTGTCAACAAGTTGTCAATTATAAAACCGATTTTCACTGAATACAGTTAGCTGCCCAACCCATTAACATGGAGATGGATGAATAGATTAATAGATTAATAAATAATTGAATAAATAAATAATAGGATGAAAACAAGGTGAAAGACACATATTGAAAAATGTGAGTAAAAACAAATGTAGCAAATGGAAACAGCACAATGAGAGGTGCTTTTGTGGAAAGAAAATGACCATTACAAAGCTCTGTTTTTTAAAACAGGAAAAATCAAGTTTTATTATACATGTACTGCTGTCTTCTTTATAGTTTTCTTTAAACATTTGACACTTTTCTAACGACATTGCAAAGAATAGATTTGTTCCATATCGCATACAAAACACGGTCAAAGCTAACGACAGGCATCTGGAGTCTCGGCTTAACAAGCCATGTGATTATGTGCAGACAGCATTTCTCCACTAACAAACCCACATACGACTACACAAAGGTATCTAGAGTCCAGAAAGGAACATGTTTGTTAAAAAAAAAAAAAAAGTTTTTTCTGAAATTTTGTCTCAAAGGATGAAGAAAAACTGCAAAACCCTATCCTTGACTTTGATGCCCCATGGCTGAATTTTGTCCTCCATCTTATAGTGCTTACTTTAAAAATAAGAAACTGAAACAAAAATTAGCATTTTCCCCTTCAGTCCCAAAAGATATGTGCTTAATAAGCATTCAGCCCAGTGTAACATGAGCAGAGTTTGGTGTTTATAGGCTCTCATTGGCATTGATGTAAAGATGACACTTATACTGTTTAAAGAGGGTAATTTTCAGTGAGTGTAAGGCAGGATGATGTGTATTTACTTTCCTTTATGTTGTCATAGTTACAGGCCTGCCCCTTTGGACCTGCTCCAAATATAGATGCAGAGATGAACATGCCACTAATGGCAAAGGAATAACTGTTTTGCGGCTTGTTTTCTTTTTCTGGATCAACGCAGAATGAAAGGAAAATTATTCATCCAGTATAACATAGTTCTGTCATGGGGCACAACAATATGGCTGAGGAATCAAACATGCGATGTAGAGGATAAGCTCTCTATGCGCAAGGTAAGTCATGAAACGTGGCTACATTGCAGGAACTAATTCTGAAAAACAACTTAGTAAAAACACAATTTTTACATCCTGTCTTTTTCTTTTAAAAAAAAAATCGAATGAATGTCACTGTGAACATTAAATGTGTATTCAAGGTTGTGCGACTCAGATCAGAACAAAAAGGACAAAGCACCGGGTGCGCACGCTCCCCTTTGCCACCTGGATGGATGGCGAGAGATCAGCATGCAGAGATGCACTGCAGTGAAACAGAAGGCCCTTGATGGAGTGGAGCTCTTGTGTTCGCTTATGGTAGACTCCATTACTTTTCCATATATAGAAGGGAGTGGGGAGAGGATCCCCAGCAAATTTGATCAGCGAGATTACAAACCCCCGCGTACTAGATCATTTAAACCTCATCTCTGTGGCCTAGAAGGACCACAATACATTACTCCCACCATGCAGTGCATCTATCAGTCCTGCTTCACCTTACAGCTGCAGGTCTTCCACGATCAGATGAGGGAAGAACAGACTGATAGAACACCGGTCCTGACTTGTCGGGGTCAAGAGAATGTGCGCTCTGGTCAATACTGTTCAAATGAAACTTTGGACCCAGTGCAGATTTATCCTGTTGTGGTGCTAAGTGGGCAAGGAAAGGTGGCCTCAGTGGAGGCTACTCTTAATGAAAGATGGCTATGTGAGTATCTCATAGGCATCGGTAGTGCTCAGCTCTGGCCTCAATATTGCACAAGACAGTTTAGACACACCAGAGTTGTAACAGGACAATCAAAGACAATATCTGCAGTGAATTTGGCAGAGTTTAACGAAATCTGCAGCAAGCCACAATCAAAAACATTCCTTGGATTTTCTATCTTTCAGATTTTTTTTTTCCTGATAAAAGCTTTTCATTTGACAGATCTGCAGTGCACACATTGCACTGAGACATAACTTTTCATATAATAGACACACCTCTCGTGGGTTGTTAGATCCATGTGGGTTGTATCTGATTTACGAAATTCAATCTCAAACAAGCATCAAATTTGGCCAAAAACACATTTGTCCTTAAACACACACGTACACACCCTTCATTTCCACATATTGAGAATCACTTAAGTAAGAATGATGCCAGAAATCTCTCACAGGATGAGTGGCCGTAGTGAAAAGCAATGAAGACACAGAAATACACAAGCGGATTCCTGCATTGATTAGAAAGTTGCAGAAAACATCTGAAAGGTCATCATGAGTGCTCTAAAAGTCTGAGGCTTCCCTCTAATTTTAAGCCTGACTTGCTTTTGTCTGAAGACTTGACTTGGTCTCACTGCCACTCATTTGCATGTTGGCACAGTGTCAACCATAAATGCTACAAAGTAAATGTCCAGTGGAACTGAATGAAGGGGAATTGGATGACTGCCGTCAATTATAAATTTATTTGCTGAAATGCGTGTTCAGATTTGTAACCACCTGCGTGAACAATTGACCTTACGCTTAACATCCCCCCCTTCTTAAATTCCATCCCGTGACTTCCTTTTTTAATTCAAAAGGATCAACCTCGGTATATAAATCAGCATTCTTTTAAATCAGCAAAGAAAAAAAAGTACATAACACAGCACAACAACCAATCCTCTGGAAAGAAAATCAGTATGACTTAAGAGCTGCTTGAGGGCAAAGAAAAAACAACGACGCCTCCATGTTTATGGACTAGTGTGAATGTAATATTTGCTCCCTGCTGAGATCTTGGACAATCAAACTGATTTGCCTGCCACTCTCAGGGTTACTATTCCAGTCTTTTGTTCCCCCATCTCCAAACATTTTCTTTGCAGCTGCTTGAGTTAATGCTGTCATTAGACTACTGGATCCTGTAGCCAAATTATAATGTGATCTCCTGCATCATCTATTCTTCTCCCTCAGAGCTGATGAATAGCTGGAGGTTAGACTATCAAATTAGTGGCTCCCATTACTCCCTAGACAGTAATGGCATCTTTAGAAAAAGGAAAGATATGTAATCTCTCCAAAAGCCTTTTGGAGACCAAACACTTTGTCTGCAGATGAAATGTGAGTTCAGTCTTGGTAAATTTTAAAATGGATTGGAAGAGGGCATGGTCTGTGCATGCAAGTGCCACACTCAGTTTAATTCAGCTCTCTTCATATGCCGAGGAATGTTTTTAATTCATCTCACTGTGTCCATATTTGTCTGTTCATTTGAGTGTCAGTGCACCCTCAATAATGACTTCAGAAAAGGTCAAACGTGGCAGACGGACTAGCGCAGTAACCACAAATTGTGATTAATACAATGAGGGCCATCAAACCTCTATTCAAATGTCCGCATAAAAGTACTTTATGCATCCACAATGTAGCCAACGTACAAAGCCAGGACATGCATACATTGGCTTGCACATGCTGAAGGGAAGTTTGGTTAGGCCCTGAGCCTGTGTGAGGTAGGGAGCTGCTAGTAATAGGAAGCAGAAACATTTTTTTTTTCTTTACAGGAAAGATAAAGAATATTTCTGAAAGGTTCTGATTGAAAGAAGCCTTGAATCCAAATCTAAGCAACAATTTCTTTTCAGATGATATTGCTATATATTTTCAGCGTTCGACCGCGAAACATGCCTTCTGAATAAAAAAACCGGACTTGTTGAGAATCTGATTCTCAATAAAGCCAAACAATGTTAAAAGTTGCAAAAGTTTAATTGCTATGTGTAGGTTTCTCAGCAAGTCACTCTTAATTGATAAATGAAATGTAATGAATTTGATGACATAATGATTGTGTATCTAAATTGTGATGGCTTGTGTTTAAGCCCCTTTTTTTTCTTTCAAATGAATACAACTGCTGTGATCTAAAAAATTCTAAATGACCAACATGAAATGAGTTCGACTCTCTCTTGAGGCACTGACCAATGCTGTCAACAGTGAACATGTCGTGATGAATGGTTCCTGTATGCACCCCGCAGGTGCACACTCCAGCAAAAGCCACAAACCTGCAATGATTCCTGCACCAGTCACACACATAAACACGGTGCATACAACTCATGCGGCATAGCTCATTTAGACATGAGCAGTTATGCATATTGCCCCAGAGCACAGCGATTGCATGGAGACATTTCAGAAAACAACTTTTCAGCAATGAAAAGTACTGCAAGGACTCTCAGGTGAACCTTAAAGATCTGATGCTTAGTACAGCAGAACGCCAGGAACAAAATCTGTAATGTATGTATAAATTAAATTTCCATTTGTTTTGATCCTTAGGCAGACAGCTTCATCTTTCTTCACCTGTGTCACAAACTGCATAATGTAGTAAATTATCTGGGGTGGTGCTCTAACATCAGATCTGATGACACAGCTGCTGGTTGTTTTTTGGGTTTCTTTTAGGCTAATGAAATGTTGCAAGTTGTTCCTTTTTACCAGTTGTGGCTGGAGTCATCTAATGTTTGAGTGATGTTAATTGTGAAACTGAGGCATTAGTCACAGTGCCTCTGCAGGCTAATATATGCCAAAAATGATCAAAATGAAATCAGTGATGCTATGACAGAGAAAGTACAGAGATGTGAATGCGTTTTGTCAAATGGCTGTGGTTCCCATGTTCCTGTACTTCAAAGCTTATCGTGACACTTTGTACTATAAAAGGAGAATAATTCAGAGGAGGTCATTAAAAAAGTAAGACATGAATGTGGACAAGTACATTTTGGAAAAGCGAACCAACTGCAGAATATCAAATGATTAACTGGTAACATGAACTGTTTCTAACTTTTCAGAAGTGAACTTTTTAAAATATTTGTTGATGTTTGATGAAACCTGCTCTCTAGATAACAACTTTCATTTATTCTCCTAAAATTAAGATAATGATATTAAATCAATCCTTAGAATGACAGATCAAAATAATTAACTTTGTAGTTTGAAAGAACATAAATGTTGACTGAAAGTGTGCTAAAGACAAATAGGAGAAGTAGGAGATTAACTTTTTCCCACTTTGACGAAATAGGCAGAACATCTGTTAGGAATGAAATGGGAGGCAATATTTCTGAGTGCAGCATTCAGAACCTGATGTCCTGCATTGCCACAAATTTAGTTCCATTTCCTGCTGTCCGAATAGCCAACACAGAGTGACCTGATCTGGCCTGAAATCAAATAGCCTTGCTTCAGTGAGAGACCCCCTGGACAGCCGCAGAGGAAGTCCATCACTGGGTCACAGCCTCAATCCGTCACTGTCTGCTGCTATTGAGGGCGAGTCCAACAGAAATGACTCGGGCCTGGAGGGTTGTGGTTTGCTTTTTGAATCAGAAATTTGGTAAATTACACACACACACACACACACACACACACACACACACACACACATATATATATATATATATATAGGTATATTATTTGTTTCTAAGCTTAAATAAATACCAGACCACATACATTTTTAGTAACAACAATCAACAATCTACACATAAAATCATCTCCAGCAAATCTTTAGGCTTGCCCTGCCCCGGAGCCTGATACAGTGAGGCTGGAGCTGTGTCTGGGCTGCGGTATAACAGCCTTTTTCACCGCAAGATTCCACCTCTACCTGCTGCAGTGATGGTCCAGGTTATAACTTCAATCACCTGTTCTGAGGATGGAGACAGCCTGTATTCACTTTTTATTCAGCTACGTTTCATGTGCTATGATTTCAAACTGAAAGTGTCCACCAGAAATCATGAAAAAAACAAAGAACAAATCCAGGCTGAATTTTTATCTTGAACATATGATTTTCACCACAAATTTGCTTGAAGCCACATATGAAATTTAATTAATTTCTTTGAGGAGGTGAAGCGGTATTAACTATACATGTTCATTAGTGGTTTCTTACCACTATGTTGGCTCTGCAGCTGAAGATACTGAATTTCAATTTCGGCTGTGTCCACACAGCACATGGGCTTCTTTGTGATCCTTTTAGCCTAAAGGATGGGATTATCTGTAACAGAGGTGAATCCAGTTACCTCCACATGGGGAGAAAGGTTAGTTTGGGATTCACACTGACTTTGCGAGCCTTTGAGCTGACTTTTCCTTTTGTCTTTGTCCAAAATTGAAAGCTTACTAGACCTCATAGTGTCTCAGAATAAATGTCAGACAACCCTTATTTTAAAGAAAGTTATCTTTCTTCATGGCATTTTTGGTGGCAGTGTTTTATAAATTCATTAAAACTTAGAGCTGCCACTCACTACATCCAATAATAATAATAATAATAATAATAATAATAATAATAATAATAATAA
>JABUIW010000060.1:2280398-2401612 GCA_013363375.1 Menidia beryllina
TAAGTAAGTAAGTAAGTAAGTAAGTAAGTAAGTAAGTAAGTAAGTAAATGCTATGAAATGTCTTCACTCATGCAGCCTGGAAAGAATTTATGACGGCATTGATTTCTGTGGATTTGTTCCTTCCGAATATCTGCTTTAACTGATGAATTGATTAATATTCTGAATTAGTGGCTAATGTTGTGGGCAGATGTAATATTGTAGAAAAGCATGATGACGTGTGACCATCTCGCCTCTCTTTTTTTTCCATGCGTGACGCACAGGCATCATGCCAAAGCAGATGCAGCACATGCATCCATCACGCATGTCCTCACGTGTTAATATGCAAACCCATACATTCAACATGTTTGGTACACACCGCACTAGTGAGAGACCAGCCTGGAGATGGGGCCTATAGGGCCAAAGGTCATGAATCATTAAATCATGAAAGGATATACCAATATGTTGCTTGCATCTTATGCATAGCCATACAATACATTTAAAGTAAAAAAAAAATTGAGGAGTGTATCCTAAAGATTTGATTTCTTTTTTTTTAAAGAACTGCTTGCAGTTAAATCACAGCCTTTGACCGCTCATGTTGGAAATCTGTGAATTTACCTAATTAAATGCCTCAGAGTGCATTTATTGCACCTGAGATAAGGGGTCCTTCATGTGTCTGTGTCTTTACTACAATTCATTGGAAACAGTTAATTGAGATCTATGTTGGGAATTATCACCAAGATACCGCAGCTGTCCTCTCATTGGTTGCTTGTAACAGGCAACTGACTGTGCGAAGGCCGATTCCTCCCATTTAACAGACATGTTCTCCCATGGGAAACGAATGCCCAATTATGTGTCGTCTTTACTTGCAGGTGTTAAATGCATTTTTTGCCGTATTATTTTTTACATTCCAAGTGAAAATTCTGCCGGGCTGGAGAAGCAAAAAGATTGAACAAAGCACATGCTTCCTAGATTATTTTTCTTTTTTTTAACGTAAACAGTAGAACTAACCCCACTGAAGGCATTATGCAAAAAAATGGGGGTCATAATGAATTTCAAAAACAGAAATAAACAACTGAGAACAACAACAACAACCTGCCAGAAATGCCACCAGCCACTATATGAGCTCTGAGATGTCACAATAGCATGAGAGTGCAATCTGTTTCAAGGGTCTGGTTCAAGTGAGGTTGACAAGCCTTCCATTCAGCCAGCTGTGTGCACACACCACCATGAGCTACAACCCACCACCAATAACAAACACTCAGGACGTTGCCAGCAGCCCGCTCTGTTCCCCAAAGCACTGTGCCGAGAGTCAATTTTGTCACCGTTTCAGTCGCCGTAATGGCCTCAATAGGGCAATAGAAATTAGGCTGTACGCTTACATCAAGGTGTGTAAATTATTGGAGCATAAGCTTTCTCGTCACCTCGCTTCACCTTCGGTGCCGACTCATAAAACACATGGAGAAAATGCAATCAAATCAGGCCCCACTCTTGCTAGGCAAATGAATAGATTACCTGTAATGGCTCTCCCTGACATACATGTCTTCAACTTGCCTTTACGGTCTGCACAAAAAGAAAGCTCTTTCAAACCTTAACTGAACGGTATTCTCCTTGTGAACGGTTGAATATATATTTTGACCCACAAATTTGTCTGAGAGTTCACTGATTAAGTTCCATCAATTCAATGTCAATCACAAAATCTGTCACTGCTCTCACTTTTCATGTAGGAATCTGCTGTTAGTTAAATACCATTTTACTTTCAGTAGGTGTTAATCGACACCACAGGCAGAAGTAAAACAGGGTTCTCTTCCCCTTTTCACAAAGTAATATTGAGAAGAACTAAAGGCATAAAAATACAGACTATATGACTTGTCATTTTTATCCTGTCTCTTTTTCTACTACACCTTGGACGAAACTCCTCCTCACCTATAACAGCAACGACTCCTGTTAAGCGGGGCTAAATATTCTGAGTTGCTGTGTTCTAGTAAAAACATTCAGAGACAGGCGCTTCCAGCAGTGTTTTGAGCATATATCCAAAAGTGTGCAAAACTTCTCTGAGGAAACAGTGACTGGGATTATTTTATGCTTCTAGACTTTGCACAATATTCTGTAACAGCTGGGTGACTGCAAACATGCTGACTGACTTCTAGTTTCTTCATTTCATCATGGTTTTCTTTATTTCTTTTAAAAGGAAAACAAAGGAGATCTAAGCATGCCCCAGGACGTTTGACAATTGTAAAAGCTAAATCCATCTTGAAGACAAAGCATTGAAGCCCACTGCTTGGGGAAATCAGTTAACACATGCATTTGTGTCAAGCAAAGCCACTGTGGAGAGGAAAGGTACATTGTTTTTATTTTACAATGATCGATTTTTGATGAAAACAAAGATAATTATTAAAAAAATGAGTATATCTGATTTCCGTGTGTGGCAGAGTAATGAGGAAGGGGATCAAATCCAGGTTGAAATCTGAATAAACAAAACAAAAAAGATATGATGCAGGTATTTAACTTATTAAAACTTTTAAATAAGTTCATATTTATTCTAACAACTTGCTTTGTGGATAAATTGTGTTTTTACAAAAATAAGATTGACTTTTCATGCACTCAGGTCTGTAGACCAGATTTACTAAGCCAAGCAGGCACAGAATTTTTACTGATGTCATTGTTCAGATTAGAAGAGATCATGATCTTATATTTCACTTCGGTCTCTAGCCGAATTATTCTTTAACATTACTCCATGTTAGCATTATCATCTGCTATACATTCTACTGTGTACAACAGCCCAGTGGCAACTAATGCACTTGTTACAGGGTAAGAACAAAAGGATCTCTTTTCAAGCTGCAGCAGATCAAGCACAGTGACCTCATGCTGGCAAAGTGGTAATTTCATTGAGAGCGACGGTTTCCTTCCGACCTATCCTTGTAATTTCACAGTAGGATGTGACATCACTTGTGTAAAAATCAGTATGGAGCACACTAAAAATTGAGAGACGACACTTAATCTGGGGTGCAGTGTGTTTTTTTTTGCAGAAAAAGAGCCCTGGCCATTTCCCACGACTTACTTAAACTAAAAAGAAAATAAAAGAAAGCAGTCTTTTTTATTAATGAATTAAATTTGTGCCCATTTAGTTTTTTCCTCTGAATAATTATGATTAACAAACTAATCAATTCAATAGAGCCTAGAATAATATCAATGTGTTATTACTGCTAAACAAATGTGACACATCCTGTGACTTGTCCTTTACAAGCAATATGCATACATATATCTGCGTTAGTATTAATAAGTATTTACAACAGTTTGACAAAGGTTTTAAGGCTCATCTCAGCAGCTTGTGCATGTGTCCGTTTACTGCTGATGCCACTGCCCCTCTTTCTGATCCGAAGGGGAAGCATTTTCCATTTGCATGCACTCTTCGTCACGTGGGGCCTAAACGGTGAGCATCGTTGGCAGCTGATTTTACGAACTAAATTGAAATGTCTATTTTCATTTCAGTAGTTCACTATCACAGAAAATGTCTGAACAATAAACTGTGCCAGTTTCTTGAAGACTTGCCATTGTTAGCCCCCTCAGCAAGTGTCACTTTTCATCATTTTAGACAACCAAACTCCCCTCTCAAATGTCACTCTTCGTCCATGCTTTTGCAAGAAAGCATATTTTACTTGCTTCTCTGTTAAATGCGTTTTTGTCCGTTTGTTTGTGCTTTTTAGCTATGAGAGGTAGGAATGAGAGTGCATCATAGCAAAAACCTGGGTATGTCTACTTTTGAACCTGAAGCTGTAAAAACTATTTATCCACTTACACTCACTCAAAAATCAATTGCTAGGGACCACTCCGCAGCATCCAGGGTTTAGCCCATCTGTTTATGCACTTGCAGTCCTGTTAAAACTGAAACCGAAGGCAAACAACTGCTCTGCGCATATACAGTATATATATATATATATATATATATATATATATATATATATATATATATATATAAGGGTGCTCTTCTTAAAGATATCAAATTATCCATGTTGACAAGTACAGTTTCTTGTGTGTTGCACATGAATCGATCCTTAGTATCATTCCCATATGAAGGATTTCCGTTTTGTCTGCAATACAGATGGAGGTAAATTTAAGAGTGAAACATCATCAGTCATGTTATGAAATTCGCTTTACTCATTTATCCCCTGCGGAGCCATGACACACACACAATGCAGTTTCAATGCAACAGTAGTAAAGCAAAAATATATAGTGGAAATGCTATTAATTCAATCAGCACATTTATAATGACAGTACCTTTGCAGCCATAAACATAATGCCATTTAATTTAAAATCAAATTATGCTTGGCAGTTAAATTATACGTTCTCAACTTAACAAGTGGGACAGACCAAAGCCTTCAGCTGTGTGCTGTAAACTGATTTTAAGCTGTTTAAATTTGCTGACAGCCTGATGGAGAGTTGTTATTTGGTTGGGAATCTTAAGATGGGAAACTCATTGAAAGTGTCACATCCAATTAGTTATCAGCTTGAAAGTGAAGTGAAATGACTCTTGACAGGCAGTGCCTTGGGTGAATGCTTCATCTTCGTGTCAATAGAATTGAGCTTTTCAATAGACTTAATTTTAGTTCCCATGTTCTTTGGGTTACACGCTCAGACCACCAAACTTTTCTTGATAGTAATTCTGCTTCTGAAACATATGTGTGTGAGTCACCAATGTCATCTGAACCGAGCAGGTCAGCTGAGTAAAGGTTTTTCAGCTATAGGGTGTTAAATACAATTTAAAATCAACAAAGGTTATTTCATAAATCCAAAAAGCAGAAGGAGTATCAGAAAAAACTCAACCCTTTCAAGGAAATATAAATGGTTTGTTTCGCATTGGGGAAAGTTCATCATATTGAAATAAGAAAAAAAATATTCTTGAAAAGACTGTCCTGGAAATGGACATCCCTGGAAGTGTATCCCACAGTCAGATGGTATATAATGCTTTAACAAAAACAGCAGAGAACCAACAGCATCACCTAAGACCCCGCAGGCCTCAGGAATGTGAAATGCAAAAGTTCATGGCAGTGCAATGCAAAAATAAAGAAAGCTGAACAATTGTGACTTGTTTGGAAGCCTACAAATAACAGCATGGCTTGGGTTTGCAAAGCTACATCCTAACAAACCAAATAGAACATCTGGAACACAATTCTTTGGACAAACTAAAATATAGATTATTAGCAGATAACATGGTCTAGTTTTGCCCTATATAACTGTAGAATATGGAAACTGTCTGAGTTTTGATAATGCAATAAGACAAAAACCCAAACAAAGCGCATCTCTCTGTGGGCTTCTTAAAACCCAAAGAACTGTGACCGGACCGTCAATGAACTGTGATTCCAAAAACAACTGCGGTCTAAATAAACTAATGATGCCACCAGAAAGAAACTGTTGCTAAACCAGAAGAAACACCTGTTTGCTGTCCAAGGTTTTGCTACTTTAATCAAAAAGCATCAGCATGAAATACATTTGGAGAATAACTATCTAGTGGCTTGTTGGCAATCATAATACAGAGGGAGCAGCTGCCTCACATTCAGCTTTTACCAATCAAGAACCTTTTAAAAAGAAGAGGAAAGGCTTTTAAGTGTTAAAGAATATATGAGTCCCTGCAATCCATGTACAGCAAGATGAAAAATTAAATGGAAAGCTTTTGTCGTTAACTCAAAAATGATTTTTCAAAGTGGGACCATTCAAACTCAGCCCTATCCCCTTTCTTGACTGAATACTTCAAACTGTATTTAGCTTTGGTGACATATATCAATGTACTGATCATATATGAGAATAGACACGTTTTTTCTGTGTAAATGCTGAAACCTGGTGGGTCATAAACTCATGCATGATATAAAGGTCACACGGTTGCAGTGGCTTCTTGGTAATTTCAGTTGAAAACATGATTGTTTAGGCACATTTTCTTGTTCCAAGCTAAGGCAATGATGAGAAAGCGTTCTGCATATTAGGCAGCTGTTCTGTTCCAGCTAAAGTTGACATGACTTTCATTATACCCGTTTTCTTGTAAAGGTGGGACAATCCCAGCTGATGAAGATTTATTTCTATGGCCTTCTTAGAATAATGGTAGGGCTCTTTTTAATCTGAGAGGAGTTGAAGCATCTGTAGCAAAATTTTGGTTGACTAAGACTTTCGAATTGTTATACAAATGAGCTGAGGCAGTAAAACAATCTGGTGCTCGGAGTAAGGTAGGCTGTAAGATTATAACACCACTCTATGGTATGGGACCAAAAGAACATTTTATCGTCATTCATAACTGATCGAAAAATTGGCTTTAATTATTAAGTAACCTGAAGTTTCTAATCCAATTCTGAACTCGGGAACACTAAAGTTTAGGAAATGTAAGTTTCCAGCCAGCAGCATTTATTTGCCATCACTGTGAATTTAATATCCAAAGTCTGCATATATTATGCGAAAGGCAAGTGAAAATATAACATATACACTTAAACTTTTCTGAAACTTTCATTCAGGACTCATGAATCCATATTTATGACAATCAGCTCATTTAAAACATTAGATGTATAAATTCATCATAATTTCATGGTCTGTGTTCCTTTGAAGCAGTTTTCTTATTTAGATTTACTCTACCTTTCAAGTTAAAGAAGACCAAAGTCTATCAGCTATATATCAAATTAAAGGCTGTTTCAATCCCAAGATAGGAATCTCACACATATTTCACTTGAAAAGCTAATGAATGTGTATTTGTGTAGATTGGAAAGAATAAGCTTAATTTCTGCTAGTCATTGACCAGACATCCAGGCACATTTATCAACGCTTGGGTGTCTCGCTGTTGCAGAATTCATAAATATTACCTGTTAAGACATACATGGCGTATTTATTGAGGTAATTTACTATTGGAGTGTTATGTGGAGAACACCAGGGACCTGGGTCTGCAAATAGCATCCTGATGGGGTAATTATTGGTTGATTTCTGAACAGTTAGTGAAGTTTGTTTGCAGAATAACAAAAGAGCTTAGTCCACTAAATGAAAGCCAACTGTGCTCATACAAGGATGGGAAAATAAACACATCTACTAATCACAACCCTCTGCCAGTGAACAAAGCAGCACGCTGTATCAAATGCAGTATACATGGCTAATCAATATGAGGCAGTTAATTTTCCAATAATCCTATCACTTAGGAGTTGATTACAGTGCTCTGAATGATTTATGCAACCTCCATATATATTTAATTAACAGCAAGGCAAGTCAAGTTTATTTGTATAGCCCATTTTGTGTACAAGACAATTCAAAGTGCTTTACAAAGAATTTAAAAGCAGAAAAACAAAGACAAAAATTAATCAACAAAATTAATGATATATATTAGATAAAAAGTGAAGGGTGCAGATAAAATACAGTCAATTTCCATATGCACAGTAAAACAGAACCGTTTTTAGCCTGGATTTAAACAGTCAGAGTTGAGGCATTCATGAAGTGTGATCTAAAATGTGAATGAAAAAAAGACAACAGTCTCAAAGATTTCTGGTTAAAACTATCCTACCCCCCCCCCAAAAAAAATCTTCAACACAATGATTTAATAGATTATGCAACTGTAAATATAGTCAAAACCACTCATGCCTTCATAATAGGGTTGTGACATTGACAAGCCTATTAACTTTCACAGTTACTGAGTATATGAACCTTTATTGGAGTCATAATTCCTTCCAATTATGATTCAACATGCTCTGCATCCTCAAATTACCAAAGTCCTCAGGGTTACTTTTTTCTTGAATGCAAGCAAGTTATGTGATTCCATTTCTAAAGAAACAAACGGAAAGTTATTCCCACAACAATCAGCATATTGCAAACCTTTAGTGTATTGATTGATTTAAATGACCTGCACCAAACTCAATCATGACAGAATTAAACCAGTACCCTTCAGCAGTGCATTTTGGGCACACATGATCCCGTCAAATTCAACGGAAAAACAAGGCTGAGCTGACTGTATTAACAAAACATTTTTCTGGTCTTTTTGAACACTCAAAGTATACTGAGCCATGCTCAGCATACTTCGTGTTGAGTTATTAAACTGTTGTATGTGAACAATCAAGACTTAAAAAAAAAAATAAAAAGACTGAAGTTCCGGATCAAAGTGGTTCTCACAGTTGGTAAAGCAAAAACACACCACAGATAAGCTGAACTTGTTTTGTAGTGCAAATCCAAGTTGAGGTTGAGCTGATCTAATTATGGATACCATTGCACAGAATCACCCTTTGAAGTAATATGAAAGAGATCATTTTCATTGTCTCAGTGTTTGTTTCTTGTTCGCAAAATCAATGACGCAACTGATGTGGCAGGATGATGCAAAAAAGCAAGATTCATGATAACAATCAATTTATGTCGTCACTCAACCTCAGTTGACGTGTAACATTTGGTCACACAACAAATATTTGGATATGAAAGTCAGCTGAAGTAGGAAAGAGCCAACCACAAACTCAGAGCTGATCAATAGCTGATCTTCATAATCTCTAATGTTCTGACCACTAAATTCTGATTCACCCGGAGGATTCTTCCCCTAAAATGGGGTTTCTTCTCATTTTTGAAGTAGCCAACCATTTCTGAAGTAGCTTGAGATGAAACTGGGTCTTTTATTGATATAAATGAATTGACTGAATTTACCTAGAGGTGTGTGCACAGCAGATCTCAGAGGCAAAAGCCAGCAACACACACACAGGACGAGACAAAAGAAACTTGGATTGTGCTGAAAGAATGTTCCTCTTGTAACACGGGGGGAAAGACCCGGATGATGACTGAGGGCGTGGCTCTAAAGCCAACTAGTAGACTACTAAAATATGCTCAAGTAGCCTAAAGTCTCCCAATTAAAAGTACTCAAGTAAGTCTGGCTTAGAATGATGAAACAGAGGTAGCATACAAAAATATATTTTATTTATACTTTGACAATGTTAAAAATATATTTTATTCTAATTTAAGACCTGATTTGGCACAGGCATCTAGGGAAGCACTGGAAGCGATCAGAAACATAACAAAATCAACTACAAACCAAACTAATAGAAACAAATTCATCACACACAAATAATATTGAACAAAAGAAAATATAAATCTCCCGTCGCCTCAGTCCAGTCCTTTAGAGCTCCGCCCAATCGGCTAATTCATAAAAAAAGAAGAAATATAAACCCTGGTTCTGGTTCTGTGGTGCTTTGCTAGATTTCCAGCTGTAGAGGACAACCCCTTAGCCAATTACTGAGAGCATCATAAAACTGTACATGGGTGAGAGCATAATATTGCACATAAGCAACCTATAATACCACAACAGACAATAAAGTTTCTGCTGACAATAATAAAGCCAAAACCAGACAAAAGTGACAAAAATCCATTTACCTGTTCAGCAGCTCAACCAGCACGGCACCAGCGCTCATCCAACAAATCCCAACTGCCACAATGGACTTTACTTGTCACTTGGCGGGCACACCTGGTGCCTATATATGTTAACAAGCCCAGCAATACTGTGACGGGGTATGGTGCATTCAGGGACCCGACATGGGTGGGAATCCACAACTATTTTATATAAACAATGTTTACTCTAATGAACCACCCGGTTACACTCTAAAACCAAAAGAGGCATTGAACGCTTCAACTAGGTGTTAAAGCTCACGTAAAACCTTTCTCGTGTAGAACAATGAAGGCTTTGAAACAGAAGCCTGCTCCTGCAGTGAAGAGGCAACAGCATCCATTGGAAATAAGTGGAGAAGGCGCCACTGTGCCTGAACGGAAAAGTCACTGTCTTTCTCATCTGTTCAGCTACGTGTGCCAGTGTGCAATGTTTTTCTCAAACAATGTTGTTCCCAATGGCCAGTATCTGATTACAGTGTTTTTGAACAATACACCTCACAAGTTCATTTTCACAATATCACAAACCGAACAGGATGATTTAGTGACTGATGCACCTGAACATGGAACCACAACAATACAGAGCTAAATAAAGGCCAGAATGCAGCACACATATGTTCTCCACTACGCCAGAGGAAAAGGAAAAAGCAAAGGGACCGATATACACTTTGAATTCTTCACTACTGCAGACCTTACAGCCTTAGAAATATTTTAACCTTTCGGGGACAAAATTCAGAGTCATGGTTTTATGGCAAATCTT
Source organism: Menidia beryllina (assembly GCA_013363375.1). NCBI lineage: Eukaryota > Metazoa > Chordata > Actinopteri > Atheriniformes > Atherinopsidae > Menidia > Menidia beryllina. Next base: position 2,290,507 of record JABUIW010000060.1, read on the forward strand.
TTAATTGCTAACTGCAGACACATTTGACCCTTTATATCCGTTGTCCAATATCCAAGTCGGTTTTTAATCCTACATCCTGACACATGAAGACAGACTGCCTAAGAGTCTCCATATTACTGGAAGAACATAAGTGTATTAGGGAAGTTGGGATGGTGATGAGTTCCGGATCACCAACCACATAAACAATACCCTTAACAGATGGGCGCCAACAAGTACCAGCTGCAGAGGCAGTGAAGTGAATAAGAGACTTGTCGTTGGAAAAGACTAAATAAAACTCACTTCTGTGAGGTTTGGTCTTGCAGGGGACAGTAGCGGTTGTGTCCCCTTCTGAGGGGAGGCAACCCGTGGCCGCTGACGCAGGGCGGCAGGTGAAACGACAAACGACAGCAGACCCTGTTCCGCTTACACAAGGGCTGCAGCTCAACTTTGATCCAATGCATGATTCATCACCAGATGACTTGACCAAGGACATCCAAGGAGCTCCTGTAATAAAACTTTCCCCCCCAAAAAATATACTTATAAGTATTACCTTGGTTTATACATGAATAATTAAAGCTTATGAGTTTAAAAGGCGTCACTGATATGATGTCGACATCATAGAGCCGGTCTGCACCAAAGCTTTGAGGAAGCATTTCATACCCTTTATCGCAAGCTGAGGCAATTTTCTGAGGTCTTAATGAAATGTCTATGACATTCTTTAGTCACAATAATACAAGAAGACATGACAGTAGCTCCTGTTACTTTCATTAATTCACACCTTCTATTCATGTAACTCATCTTAGGGGGTTGAGTGACCCACTCAGCTTCTATGTACCTCAAAGTCTGCCTCTTTTAGCATCCAGGCTTCTTAATACACATTGAAACATTTTATTAGTTCATAAATCTTCACAAATGTTTCTCATCAGGAGCTGAAATGTGAATAGGTGATTTGCTAATGTTCTCTCTTTAGTGATTTGGTCACAAGTCATGTGAAATTGGTGGGGGTTTTAAGTACACGCTCCCAGAAGGTAACAGCAGTGGACAGCTGGAAACAACAGAGAAATTACATCAGAAATCTGGATTTCACAGACTTCCCCTCCCTCCGACTCTTTAAGACATTTACTATTTAAACCGCTAAACGGATAACAGCTTTCATCAACAATATACTGATTCATTCCATGTCTTTTAACAAGTAAAAACATCAAGTTCAACACTCAGAAGACAAACTTCCTTTGGAGGGTACATAAAGTGGGCCAATACAGGCTCATGTATTTCTTAATTATTTGAACAATGTCACTAATGACACTCTTCTATGTGAGTGAGCAACTTCACACTTCAGAGGTACAACAGACTAGACATTTAGTGACGCTGGAGTGGAGATAATTAGAAAATGGACAGGGCGACATTGAAAAGGGGTGTATGTTTACCCTAAAAGACAATATGGAGGTGGTTTTAGGTGAAAGTGATTTTGGCTATGAACATTGAAATATTTCTGGCATCAACTTTTCCAGCCTGGGGCAAACAAAAAAGACAAAGTTTCTTCCTCTTTCTATTTTCACATAAATGGGCAATTAAATGAGTACAAAAGAAACAGGCACTTCAAAATAAATGTAGCCTTGCAAAGGACTTTCGCAGCATGCCAGCTTGTATACAACAACTATTTAGTGACGTTCTTCAATGTAAAAAGTTATATCAGAGTAACCCTGAAGCTCACAAATAAAGGAGGGCTCTTGTTATGATTGGCTTGTTTGTTCAGGGAGAAAAAAAGGCTTTACTCTGGTCACTCCTGTGACTCTTTTTGTATCTGTGGATGAAGTTCTTGCTGCATCTTGATTCTATCCCATTATCTCTGTCATCCCAGTGCCCTTCACACAAGATGAGCACACACTATTTGGACCCGTTAAGCTTTACATGATCATTCCAGCCAATTTTATGCATGATTGAAATTGCATCTGGTTGATGCATGCTTTTTTGGTATGACAAACAGCCAGCAGCATAAACAGAAAAAAAGCCCTGATCTACAGATTGCAAAGTTTCCTTTGATTGATGCCGTGGATTAGTTTCTATAAACCAACATTAAAATAAAAATACCCACCGGCTTTCAAACACCTTCAAGAAAGCCTGAGCAGCAAATGCAACTGACAAGTTCAAACGTGGTGCTGGATGAGAGATAAAGCATTTGTCATTTTTTGTGTTTGTGTGGTTTGTTTGTGGTTTGTTCGCATGAGTTTTGTTTTCAAATGTACTCCCTGGTGTGTCTTATCACTTATCAGAAACAGTTGGCACCTTTGTCATCTTAGTGAGAGTACAGCAAAAGAAGAGCAAAGTTATTCAGTTTTAGCCATTTTGTGCATTATTTACAAGGCTTAGAGGATAAATACAAGGTTGGTTTACAGTCTGTAATTTGGTATTTGTCTTGGAAAAAGCTGGATTTAAATTATTTGAAATTGCACTGGTATCCTTTTTGAAAGAATGGAAATACATTTTCTTGGGAAATATGTTAAACTTTCTGGAATGCTTTCAGATTTTAAAAAGACTTCAAAAAAGAAAAAAAGTGAGGACTGAATTATGCCAAAGCATATGTTTGATCACAGCAAGAAGGAAGTGTTGGGCATTTTTAATCAGGCACCTGGGAACTGCCGAGAACAGTCTCAGGCCTCTAGCAGGATCAAATGCAGAAGAGTAGCGTTTGCCAGTTTACCTTGTATGAAAAGTCTACACAGTGCATAGCAGTCTCACAAAAGGGCTCAAACCAAGGAAGACTGTACCCAGAGAGAGGGGGGACACAGGGGTGTGTCAATCAGCAGACTAAACCCCGCTGTGAATCCAGCACACAATGCAAAACCCAACATAGAGCAGAAGTAAGAACCTATTATGAAACAGAACATGAAGCCAGACTAAAGCACAGAGAATTAAAATTCAAAGGCTGAACCACAACAGACAACCAAGAAAATTCTGTTCACACAAGCTGTTACTGGTACCAATAGTCACTTTGATCAGTATTCCTAAACCATTTCAAACTAACATCTTGGTTCTTTGGGTTAATATTCAGCATGCAAACTAAGACATGGATATGTTTTCTTGGTTGCTGGGAAAAGCAGAGGTAGCATGGATACATGACGATTGGAATTGAAAGATCTCTCTTCTTCGTTTCAGTGTGTGCTACAAAATCCAGCTGACCAGTGTTTTGCCCCCACTGCATTTCATTTCCGTCAGATTCATGAAAGTTCAACTGTACAATTAAACCTCTGAAAGTAACCACAAGGCCAAATGCCTCAAAGTCAGCACTGTAAAGCATTTTGCAGCATTTACAAATGACAAAGCTTGCACCTGGTCTCCGTTCATGTGGGACGTGCAAAGACACAACATGTTGCATGCATTAAGGTCACCATCATCCTCCAGCACAGAGCAAACAGAGATTTTACCCTCCAGGCCTTTTACAAAGCGATAACTCACTGGACAGATGTATCAAACCTTTAGAGACTGACATATTTTTTTATTTTATTTATTACGGGGGTTCATCCTGAGATAAAACACCAGTGTGACCCACAGAATAACCTTACCTATCTATCATTACTCACAATGCACACCCAGGCTCACATAACTTTCTGTTTGATTTGAGGACAGGACAGTCTGGGATTTGTGGTGGCACAGTCACCAAAATTATTTTGGATGTTTTTGGCAGACTGTTTGATGACTCCCACTTTCATCAATATGCAGTAGATGATGCTGCAGTGATAATGCGCTTGAAATGTAGCCTCGGGCAATGCCACTTTCTGTTTATTTTTCAATTAAAAATGACATTCAGAATGACATGCCAGCTTGTACTTTGATGTACCTTGGCATAATGACAGATTCAACAAGGTATGGTACCTCTGACAATAACAGCAACCTCCCCCCTATGTCTTATCAATTCCAGATTTGGGAAAGCTGCCAAAATGCAACCACAACCCTGACAGATCAGATAATTCAGGACTCACTCTCTTAACTCCCGCCATCAAAACTGCCTCCTTATCGCTTTTTCCCTATCAACTCACGTTACAATGCTCCATACTATCTAATATCTAGTTAAGTCATGAAGGATGCATATCAACTCAATTTGGTATTGATTGTTCTCGTAATTAGACATAATTTAATTTTGCCCACAAACCCCACCTCGCTTGCTTCCTTCTTGCTCTACTTTTAGTAAGTCCCACAGGAAATCACGGAGGCGTCGCTGGCGGAATATGTAATTCCCTTGAATATTCGCTCCTCAGATCAGCTCATCCTGACAGAACATGGCTTTAGTTTTGGTTGGTTGCCGAGAAGTTGTACAGCTTTGCTAGTGAGGGGTAATGACAGGCGAGTCTTTTGTGAGATGGGTGGCCACTGGGGAGTGTCTGACCTGCAAATGAACTTGTAGTACAAATTGATGAATTATACTTTTTTTTTTATTATTATTTTTTGCAAGAAGCAACCTTCAATTTACTTCTTATGAAGCCTGGAAAAGGCTGCATTATGAAATATTAAACAGGAAAAATATGGAAGATTTACACTCTGCAGAAATGCCTTCAAGTCATTTTAAAGAAAACTTTCCATGTGATGTGGATTTTCAAATGATTAATTTATTTAAGATGCAGCCTCAGCAAAAAGGTATTTTTCTAATTGTTTTCATGAGAAATGAACTGCTAAAGCTGCAATGTGTCTGCGGTGGAAACACATGGCTCTTTGGTGTGCAAATATGAGAAAAGATTTGTTGCTTTTGTTCATTATTGATAACTGCAGGGGACTTCAAATTTAGAACATAAATATAGATGCATTTTTCACTACAAATGCAAATCTTCTTAAAAACAGCAAATAACAGGGTTTTTCTGCAATGCCAAATCACACTGAACAATCAAAAACATATTTTATACATCTAATGAGTTTTGTGGCTCTGCTCTGGAACTCTGGTCAGTTATGTGTGGTGAGCGTTGCTGCTTTACAGAACATTATTATTGTAAGTAGGAGTAATGTTGGAGATCAGCACCCAGTTCCTCCACAGCGTGTAATTTATTTTGACGCTCAATCATTCCACGAGACTGAAACTTTCTTTTTTCATGTTTGTTCCATCTGCATTTGTTTTTCTTGCTGTTCTGGCGATGTGCAGATTCAGAAAAAAATATTTAAATAAACTGCCATGGAAAATAAATTCTCATTTGCTAATGCGAGTTGGCTCCTAAACATTTATTCAAACTGATGACAGTGTCATCATCAAGGCAGGAGAAAAAGATGCAAACAAGCAGCACCATTTGCATACCATTTCAATCAAAATTTCAAGCGTATAATATCTGTCTGGATCTCTGACAGAGACTCCGATGTTGTCTGATGTAGTGCAGTCGTGAAATGTCTAATGTGGCGTCTTGTGAAATAGAAGTGCAGACAGTTTCTGAGGCATTTAATGACAAAAAGCGAACAATGGTGAGCATGCAGTCTTGATTTTATCCCCTGAAACTCTCTGAACAAGAGGAACAACATTTATGAACTTGTGCTGCATCAGTTTGTTCAATATACTTTCCGCATATTTAAATATTCAAACTGCCACCAATGAGAAGCATTTGTCTGTACTATTGCACAATTACATCACGCCAACTAAATTTTCTTTCATGAAACAGATTTGATATTTTCATTCCTTTTTCACTGATTTATGTTTTCTGTTTAATCACCTGCCAGCACACATTGATTTGTTCTTTCTGAAGCAGAACAGACATTAAAACTGAGGAAATATTGAAATAATGGATCTAAGTTACTCAGATGAGAAAATGACTCGGCTAATAAACTCAGGAGTCACATTGAGGATCCGTCTCTTTGCCCAGTACCGTATCTGTGGGGTCATTTGTCACGATAACGTCGGAGCCAGGCTTTCAGATGTAACAAATGCTCTCTTTCTGTAAGCACAGCTTGAAGCCAATCTCCATCACTACTTCCGTGTTCTGGCAGTCATTGTGTTCTGCACCGCTCCTGCACATTGCTGACATTTTTGGATAAATGAGTCAAAGAGCCTGTAGTCAGCTTGTGCAGCCAGCATTCACGGAAGTAATGTCAAGCCTGAATCATACCGAAGATGAGAGTCAATCCATGCTCAGCTGGAGGAGTAAGTAAGTGGCATCTAGTGAGAAACCCTGAGGGATATTAATTCAGTGAAGAAACTGTGTGAACCCCCAAAAATTACAGCACTGCATCTCTCCTATTCAGAATTAAGGAGGGCATGCACAGCAGTCGTCAATTCATGAAAAAATTCTTGCCATTTTTTTCAATCCAATGAGACCCAGACAGCTCAACAATTCTGACCAAAGCCCTGAATGGGACCGAGATCAGTGTGGTAAAAAAAAAAGAAAAAAAAAAAGAGTGTTTTCATGTCAGTCATTTCCAATATAAAGCTAGCTTTACAATCTGCTGAGGAATGCACAAAATGTGCCCTGAAACAACTCACCAGGACTTCTTTAAGGCTAAAAATTATGCAGCTGCTCCCTGTAAGTCGGTGACAGAGCATGTGTAGCTTTTACCTTTGTCCCATTTGTCACTGGCCTTTGTAACCTTGACACTGACAGGAAAAGACTTGTTCTCATTTTACTCTGTAAGAGAAGCAATTTTTTTAATCAAGCAGGCATCTCATTGAATTTGGAATATGGCAAAGTGGGGGGGGGGGGGGGGGGGGTGGGGGTTCATGTTTAAGCATGACAAAATGGACAATCTGAGAATTCTTTTTTAATCGTAAACCTAATTTTGTGATATCGTGTTTCTTGAAAAATATCTAAAATTTCCATCATATGAGTTATTTTAATGTTTCTGTTACATTGACATCACAAAGATCCTCAAATTCCCTAAAAAACATACAACACCAACCAAATGTGTTTCCTTTTCTCAAATGTTACATTTTACCCATAAGACTTTCAAACCAACATCTTTGTGAGACCTAACACGGAATAGAAAACAAGCTGAATCTAAATCAGTATCTGGAAATAAGGTTTTTTAGGTTGTCAATGCCTGATCGTACCATCACTTCAGACATACTTCCTTCAATAACAAAATTCTACTCCCATGTTTGTGGGAGGTCAGGGTAGCATAGGAGGACTGGCAGAACGTTGGTGGAGCATTTTAATTTCAGCTGGCTGTCTATTTTTTTTGTCATTTTTTGTGCATGAATTGCTGGTGGTTCTTTCACCCACATCTCACAGGAATAATCCTCTCTAAACAAACATTTGTCAAATTTTGTCCTAATTTTGGTCTTTTCATTTAATTCGACATCCTCCTGCGATTGTTGGATTAAAAGAATCCAAAATCACCTTTTTCTTACTTTATTTCTCATCATCACGACTTACTCCAGCTGACTTTTACATATTTGATCGACGCTTAATTTATGGATCTTGCAATCTCTCTTCTCTGAGCTGTCAAAGGTCATATTTAAAAAGGTAAACCCTGTCTGAAACTTTTTTGAGAGCAAATATTGGCACACTTTCAGGTCCTCCACAGTAATGTGGCAGCACATTCAGCAGTCAGTTTCTGTATGCTATGATTTGACTTGAGAGTCAGTGACTTGCTGTTTTCTGGTGCCTCCCTCCATCCCTTGAATATGACCATGCAGTCTGCAGGAGGACAACCGAGCAACATGATTGCCTTGGAATTACCAGACTTTCACTACCACTTAGCTCATAAGCCTGCAAAGGCCTAAAGAGAGAGGCTTTCTAAGTGCACAAAGCACCCTTTGTCCTGCTTTTTCATTGCACATGCAGTTTTGTTATTAACATGGCTAAATCTGTGGGACTCACTCTTGACATTTCAAACATTGATAAAGAGAACGTGTGACTGACTTTGCGGAGCTAGAATAAATAGATAAAAGAAAGCCAATAAAGGATTCAAGCAGTGAGCAAAGACGTGTTCTGTAATTGCATGCTGAATTATAACTCATCCAGACTTTTCAGTCTGTGCAGCCATGAGCTCCTACTTTCAGTCAAGCTGTGTATCAAGTCCCTCCCCTGTGGAATAAAGGCAAACAGAACTTTAACAAAGTGTTGCTTGTCATTTTGGTAAAGGGCCCTGGTATACAAAAACAACTGTTTGTGATATTAAGAAAAAAATGTTTGTTGTTAGTGATTAGGATCTTCTGATAAGTTCAAAGATTCCCATCTCTCTGTACTCCTCAGCGGTGTTCTCGCAAAATTATACAGTTACTTTGACGTGACAGACTTTCCTTTCCCTTCTCCAGCTTTGATGTCGATGGCAGTTAATTAGTGTGACACATTGGGAAAATAAAGGTTGTTAGATGAGAATTTGCTGAAATGATTTGGTTTGTTGTTTATCCCCCTCTGTGTGTCCCAGCTCTTTTTTTTTTCCACCTCTCCTGCTCGGTTTTCATGGTGGTCATTTTGCTATATGGCTACATTGTAAGATACAGATCCCAATAATTTTTTGTCTCCAAGTGTCTAGATATGCACAGTCATTTGTATCCTTAATCCATTAGTTTTCATTTACAGGACAGCAATCATTTCAACAAGAACAACAAAACTTAGTGCAGATATAATTTCATTCTCTTCTCATGAAGAGTGAGACGAACAAAAGCAGCCAAAAGGGATATCAGTCAGCAGTCATTGGATTACTGCCAATCTGCTAATCTGCTTTTAATCCACCATCAAGCAGCAATTCTTACTTTATATTTATGAAAAGAAGTATTTTAGGATTGTGTTGGTTTCAATTTAACCTTGAGCCAATTTGTTTTAGTTTAAAATGTCACTCCAGTCTCATTTACACCAGGGTTAATTCACATTTAGGCTTAAATCTTACATATCCTCACCCCCCTTTCATAGCCAGCGTGTCTGAATAACCACAGATACACTTATCACTTCCTATTTACCCAACTGAGCAACTGGAGTACCTCACAAAAGCAATATTCAGGCTCCTGAAATTCACAGCAAGTAATGAGAGCTTTAGGTGTCCTCAAAATAGTGCCATCTAGTGGTGAAGTTGTTATGTGCAAACAGTACAAAAAATAAATGTAAAAATACTTGCTTTAGCAGTTACGGAGAATGAAAAAGAACAAACCAGTGAATAACATAATCTACATGTTATCAATTCCTTTGAGTCAAAATCCAAAATGCTGTTCTAACTGTGCATAAACAACATATGCAGGATGTCTGAAATGTTCTGCTAGTTTCATATGACAAAGGGAAATGTGTACTCTCAAGTATAGGCCTTTCCTTCTCAGATGAATATAGTGGATGCATTACTGGCCTTCTACACCTCTCACACTTCAGTGTATCAACACTAATCCAGTTACCACTGCTCATTATCCCCCCGTCTGCCGATACACGTTGATTGAAATATGATAGTCATCTGAGATTGAATTAGCAACAAGGTCAAAGCAGTAACCTTCCAAGAAATTAGTACAGGAAGGCTTTAAATATCACGCTCAAGGCGTGAAACTTAGCCAGCTTGGTTGTGTAATTGCATGCGAGTTGTTTGAAAGTGAGCCGTGTTCAAACACTCATGTTTGTTTTCTAACATCAGATATTGATCATGAGATGAATCATACATTAAAATGTGATCATGGGCCACTGGTAATGGGTGCTAAAGCTAATGGCAGCTGTATACAACAGTGTTTGTAGGTTATAATTGATTACCATTTCTCCATTATTTTGTTATTTTCTTTATCAAATAAAAATACAAAGCTGTGCCCGCCTTCACCAAGTGATGAGAGTCTGTGTATGTTGCATTAAAACTCCTTCACATCGGTATGCAAAGCACACATTGCACAAAACAGATGGAAATAGCTTTTTTGTGACCCTTTGTATCTCCAACTAGAAAGAGTGAACTTGAGACATCATACAATGCTGTTTAAGTTTCTTTCCTGTGGTGATTGTTGTGTTAATGCTGACACTTTTCTATTCTAATGTTAGCTTAATGTCTGTTACACCATAGGAGCAATTTGGTTCAGTGGACCCCCATGTCAGGCAAAAACCACTCAGGATTTAAGTACTAGGACTATAAAAGGCAATGTGCAATGCACTCTAAACATTTTTAACAAACATGATTGGCTGGTTATCTAAATCATTTAAATATAACTACCATCAGATTTATCAGGTCAGATTTCTGAACAACAAGTACATTCAACAGTTTATCAAAAGGTGACATTGCTCACTGCATTACACATTATTCCCTGCTGTCAGGAGTGATGTGTCAGGCTTGACTGTTTCACCATTTGTTCAGTCTCTTCTATTTTTCTGCTTTACTCAAATGGAGGGAAAATGTGCAAGAAGCGGAACAAGTTCCTCCTGATTTCTGCGGTGCAACATTTTACTCAGTGAAGTAAAACAGAGAAATGGCTTGCAATCCTTCAGCAGCAGGACAACAAAAGGCAAACTAAAGTTAATTAACATCTGTTTTCTGGCTCTTCGTAGTGATTTAGGTACCCAGATTTCCTTCAAAACCACCAGATCTGCAGGCACCCAAAGGAGGCAGGAAGGAAACGGTTGTAAATGTACCACATGGGTGAACACAAAAAGATATTGATGAGAAGAAAAAAGAAACAAACAAACAAACAAACAAAAAAAACGGGTTGAGATACAACGGTTGACATGTGTCTGAACAAATTACAATAAAGAAAGCGAGGTGGAGTGCAGTTGAATAGAATTTTTACTTTTGACCATCTTTATAAATCCTGAGTAATTCAATAAACAACCTGCATGTCTTTAGAGACCAGGCCTCCGTGGTGGGTGACTCAATGTGGTTATGACACCAAGCCCTCTCAGCTCAAGTACAGCACAAGTTTCAGATAGTGGGTGGGAAACAGAGAGGCCAACGAAGTCCGTTTTGCACTTGCATGCAAAAAGGCACAGGGACGTTATTGCAACTGCACATATCTTTGCACACACCCTCTGTAACTCCACTGGCTTATCAGTGAGGCAGACAATACCCTCCCACATGTGGCGTGATCTATCATTTGTGGCCAGGGACTGCATTACAAGGCCTCAGATTGACGACTAGATGGGCCTCTCAAGGGGAAGAAGTGGATTTTGCCAGAAGCATGGAAGCGGGGCAAAGCTGCATATCCAAGCAGCGGAAATGAAAGCGAGCTCGGGCCTCTTGGATCTCTTTCTTCTCCCCCCCTATCTCTCTCGTTCCACCCTCCACCTTTGTCTCTTTCTGTCTCCCTCTCTTTGCCATAAAGGGATGATCATGCTTGACTGAAGAGGCAATGTTGGTGGGGAAAGTGGGTGGGTCGTGTGGATAGAATGATGGAGGGGAGATTTCTGATAAGCATGAAAAGGCGTGAGATATAATGGAGGCCGGTGTTTGTTGCTGATGCTGATGTAATAATGGTGTTGATAGGCTTCCGTCTAATTAAAGGTTTACCCTTGGTGAGATGAAATTCAAACATGTTGTCAAGTGAATACTCAAAGGGTGACATCAGAGGCATTGGACACTGCAGCTGCACTGCATAAAAGGATGAAGATGTCTGTGATAGAGAAAGGTACATTACTGAAAGAAAACCCACCATAGAAACAATTTTATGCCCTAGAAGACATGACTCCTACTTTTAATTAGAATAAGAGAAGATAAAGACACAACTGGGTGAGTAAGAAACAGAATCTGACAGTGAGTGACTGTGACTTCTTCCATTATGCGAGCTGAAATGCATTTGCATTGAACTGTTGCATTGGTTAATTCTTCATAACCTCAGCCGGTTCGTTCAGCCAGAGTTCAATGTGGTTATAGTCTAATCCGAAGTGACAGTAAGACCCTGCATGTAACCGCCATGCTCGCTTTGGCATGCAGATGCAGAATGATTCCAGGCCTTAAACATTTTGCAAGTAGTGTTTTTTTAGATATATATATTAAAAAGACACACAAAAAACGGAAATGTATCTAATCATCCGTGCATATTTTACTGCATTGCCATGTCCAAATGAAGAGCAGTGTTGCAAAGCCATTCTCCATGCTTAAAAGACATGCTCAGCAGTATCTACCAGTGAATAATTTAAGGCTGCCTTACATTTGAAACAATAGTAACTCACTTACGCTGCACCTTACCTGATACTGTTACAGAAAACGTATTGGATCAGAGCAGGAAAAAGGTCTGGACTGCATCGATTGGCGCTTTTCTTTGTGGTAAGGCCGAGCAGTGATGGAAAATTGAGTCACTGACTGGGAATGGATGGCTAAAATGGATGGCTGAGAAACTTACTATTACTGTGATTTCATGTGTTTAAATAACTAAGATAAGTTCTAATGGACTAAAAAGCAAACAAAACCGTCAGCCATTTGTCATTAAAAGTAATCTCTCTCCGTTTAGCCTAATGGACATCATTTTGCTGGTTGCCTCTGTGACATATAAACAAAGCGATATTTGGATATTTTGCATTTTGGACTAAACAATTGCTTATTGGATTCCAAGACTGGACTCCTCCAGCCCTGTTGCTCATACTGATCAGAACAAATGCATCCTCAGGTGACAAGTTAAATATGCTCTCATGAAGACAGAAGGAGATATTCTGTAAGGTGTAAGGTACATTTCACCAGTGGGGGATAATTGTTAGATAATTGTTAGACAGGTTTGAAGAACAGAGACAGCTCTTTGATGATTTCGAAAGAAACCAGAGCCTAAAATGGTACAGCACATCACCCAAGGGTCTAATTAAACTTTTACCCTGCACTTGATCACGATGAAATCACTCTTTACAGTTTAAGGAGAAAGCAACTGGACAACTTATTTGATTCTTAAAGACGTTTCATCCTCCTTTCAAGAGATCCACTCAGGTCTATTTGACTGGGACAAAGGGTCAAGTATTTAACCTCTCTGGAGGTCATTAACAGCATTAGCAAAAGGTTAAAGACCATGTTAATGTGTTTCTGTTGGTCTGAAGTGAAGTAGATTTTAATGAGGGACAAACATGGATAACAACCAAAACAATAAAGAGCTCATACGCTCATACAATTCTGGCACCAATCTCAGTAAAAATAAAAGGTTTTAAGATCGGCATCACTTTCAGTTTACAAAAAAAAAAGTTATTTCTGGTTAAAAAACAGGCATTGAAAAATCAGTCCTTTCACGTTTCTTTAGTTTAAAGTCATTTAGTAAATTACTGAATATTGGGAAAAAGAAATTTGGCAATTCTGTTAAAATTCAATGACATTGCAGACAACTCCTTGTGCACGTATGTAGAGGTGAATGCAATCCGTGTACGTGCACGTGAAAGAAAGTGCCTTTTTTTCCCAATCTGGCTGCACTGCCTTTCAGCCTGCCCTTTTCACCTTCCTACGTTACAGTTTCTGCTGCCAAGTTTAGACATGGAAAAGACGTGCCCATTAAATACCCTTGTTCCAAAGGGGCTTTATACCTTCATCTGCTCAGTGTCACAAATAGATAAAAAATGTTAAGGAGCTGTCCTAATTACAACAGTGGTTTGGGATAACATTGTGCTCATCACTTTTTGAACATGGACCTGTTTTTTAAGCTAACAGAGTATAATTCAATGGCAGGCAGGTGAGACATAATAAAAAGAACAGTGCACCCCGAATGGGACACAAACATAGCTTTTTTCACTCTGGAGCAGTGATATAGCAGCTTTACTATCATAAACCAACAGTGGAGGGTGCCGGAGCTAACCAATTACAGCAGAGAAAGCCTTTCCAGGAGCTGACAGCAAGCATTTCTTTTGTTTAACAAAAATGGTTTATATGATGGCACAAATGCCAACCCTTCAGCAAATTTCAAAGACCATGGACCTTATCGTTAGAATATTCAAAGACTGCAGATGGGCTGCCTCATCACTGTGATTCAGAGTTTTCCATGGCTTCAGAGTCCATGGGCCAATCTATCAAGTTCACTGTAAATCTGGCCCCACATCACATTGATCTGGATATGGCAGTGCTCATCACTCAGTCTCCATAACAGCCCTGGATCTAGACTCATGAGATATTCCCGTTGAGCTGACATGTCTAACCACTTAAAAGATGGGATTGCATGAATAATTGAAAGTTACTCAAAGTAATAAGTAAACTTCACCCATGAAAAAGCATTAGTGATACTGTGCAACCAAATGTTTACACGGACATGATGAATAAATGCTGCAGTAGCCTCAATATAAAACATTTAAAACAATATGGGGAAATATTTACATTTTCATTTTACTTCTGCAAAATGGGAAACATGTATCAGTTCGTTTAATAGCGAAGGTTAAAAAAGAAAGGAAGGCAATATTTTGCAGTTACGATTCCCAGACCAGTTTCTGTCAAGTCAGAAAATGAGGAGAATGCAGTGCATTGCCATTACTGGGAACGGGCGGTTTTCTACGATCTAGACTATACATGCTTCACTTTATCATTATTTTTATTATAAAGCCACAAAATCAAGGATGTCACTGTCCTCTGTCCTTAACTTTAAACTGGTGCCTGCATCATCGCATGATGGTAAGGCTGAGGACAGAAATTCCTACTTCCCACCCAGAAAAACCCAGAGTTTAGGCGTCTGATGCAAGTCTGGCGACAGGGTCATTGCTTCCTCGCCACGTGTCACCGTACACAAAGTGGTTAAGATGAATGCCAAGTTCAAATGGAATAGATTAGATATCAAATAAATTATCCTCCCATTTGGTTCACAAAATGTGAGGTCAATAAACATGCTGCTGACATTAAAATAAAGATTTTAAAAAAATCAATGAAGGCAACAAAAGGAGGATCTTTACAATTTTTTAGTCCAAAAAATGATGGCTCTAAAAGTTCTCTCCTGTAATTTCTGTCATAGTCTGTTATAGCTGATCTATAAATGGACACAACATGACATATGTGCTGGTGGGTTGAGACATGCCCTGACTATAAGAGGCCCACGCGTCCAACCCAATCCAGTGTTCAAAGCATCACTTTTTCAGGAGCTGAATTAAATAATTGACTTGTTTGATTGACGATGGCATTAAGATTAAATAATGATTTACTTTTTGGCATCTTAAACATCATTTCTACAGAAAAAAAAATATTTATGATGATGGAATAAATACGCAGTAAGAATTTAAATATTTTTGTAAATGATAAAAATAACATATTAATGGCTGACACCATAATCCACTTTCACTGACTGTAAGGGGAGAAAACATCTGAGGAGAGCCCTGCTGTTGTGGAGTGATGGCTCATGTTGATGAAGAGTCAGAGAAATACTGTTTCCTTCCTGAAGAGAGCACTGCAGTAAATTGTAAAGCATTTATTTTTTTCCTTGGACAGATTTGGACAGTGAGGGGGAATCAAGTCAGGGTTAATGTTCAAGTTAGGGTGTATGAAATTTGTGCATGATTAAATCTTTTTATTTAATGTTCATTGCTTTAATTCTAGGGGAATGTATTGAGCACAGTTGCAGGGTTCGGCTGCAGCATTACTATAGGATTGAGCCTTTTTCCCCTCATTTGTTTATGTGTTGACAAATTGCCTCCATTAAAAAAATACCAGAACAAACCAGCCAACAATCCTTCATTGCAATAGAGGCTCAGACAGCTGTAACTGGAATATTTTGATACTGGAGAAAAGTGGAGCAAATTTCCAAGGACCTCAGGTTTTTTGAAGACTCGCAGTTTGTAATTTGAAATTTGAAAAATGATTTATGTATTCTTTAAAAATCAAAAATCAAAATACATTTTTAATTATGGTGTTTGTAACATTATCTAAACATTCATCTGTTCTTGTACTTATATGTTTAGATTTGATGCTGATATCTTAAAAAAGGGGTGACCATTGATGTCTATATCCTTGATGCTGCAGATTTCATTCAATCCGTCTTTGTGTTGTGTTGCACTTAGGTATAAAGTGGCACAAAATAGTGAATGCCATAATTACATGTATAGTTATGATTTACAAGCAGATGACAAGGATAGTTTAATTAGTCTGTATTTTCCCTGCGTTTGTGGGCTCCTAGACAAAAAAAGTATTACAAAGCATCTGATTGATCATACTCACAAAGGCAATGACTATACACGGGAAGAAAGGGCACCTCTCATTCTACTAAATTCTGATTCTTTTTCGTCAATGCATATAACAACCAGAGTGGCTCTTCTTGTATAAATAGCATGGTGATATGATTTGAATGCTAATTAAGGTTACAGTGTTGTTTCTTTCTACCTCTGTATTCACAAGTATCAACTGGAGCCTGACTTTATTTATTTACTGATTTTATTTTTTAAGGAAATCATGTTTTTCATTCATATGGTTAATCCCTGCGACAGGCTGGCTGTAAGGTTATTGCCTTATTTCACACCAGTAACACTAATCATGAAGTAACATTGTTAAGCATACTGGACTTGTGTAAAGTTCAAAGCAACAAATAGGGGGAAGGACGAAGCACACTATCAAAAAGACAATCTTAACCTTTAGTAAAACCTGTGTCAGAAAATATCATAGTGCTAAATAAACTGTCATCACCTACTGAAGGTGAGAGCTAGGCAACTGTGTACATGAGGCCATCCGTTGCCATTAAGAAGTAATCTTGTTGTAGAAGAAAATGAAAGCAGATTTTTTTTTCTGGCTTAAAAACAATCAATTAATCACAGATGAGCACCTCATTTTCATTTCCCTGATTTTCATGTTGTTTTCAGCGAATGGGTTGAGTATTTCTGCGTGGCCAACAGCCTAATGTGTCCTTATGAAAGCTCCATGAATATGTTGCATTGGCAAACATGATGAACTTTACATTGGTGCTGCAATTCTCTTGTGTTGGATGCAATAAAGCATTATAATAATGTCATCCATTCTAGCTTTCAGATAGAACTAATGCATGAGTTCATTTAAAATGAAAAAATGACAGCTGCAGCCATTATATATTCATTGGGAGTCAATTAAGTCAGTGAATCAATTAGCAGAATGAACGCTATGTATGTGATATCTTTTTAATTACTTGCCAACATTTTATGTCCTAATGCCATGTGGTCTCCATTTTTTTTTCCCGTTTTCGTTTGCTTGACTGTCATCATCAGGGGAGGAAGGGTTTTTAATACCAGCAGACTAACCTCAGTTATCGGCCTTCTGTGTGCTCGTCGGTGAATCACAGAAAGAGCCGGAGACTCCACTGAGCCTTGCAGCCCTCTTTTGCAGAGGATCCGCTCTCCGTGCCCCTCCAGTCATGCTCTTTCTTCCTTCCCCGTGTGTTAGCTGTGCCTGGCAGTGAACTGCAACGTGCTGAGAGCACGTGCTGGCAGCTACCTCACACCACAGACAGGAACCTTAACCTCACATCACCCCCTCCCTCTGAACGCTCTCTTTTTCGCATCATGTCTTTCTTCCATATTCCTCACGTCAATTTTTTTTCCTTTCTCTCCATCTCTCCATTTCAAAATGACTTTTTTTTTTCTCATCAGGTAACTGTCCAATTTACTCCCTCCTGCCTCTTTCTTCCAATCCATTCGCATATTCCATATCGTCTACTCCTCTTTTTCTCAGCCAGTGTGTGTCCTGCTCTTGCCGGCAGTGAGAAGCCAGCTGCCAGTGACTGGAATATCTCATTAAGCTGCTGAATGTGACAAATCAATAAAGACGTGCAAACCCTCTTTGTGCTTGAAGGTACAACTTGTTGTGGCTTGGAATGTTATTCATTTGCAGTTAAATTCTCTTTGCAGATCCATTTTCTAACAATTATATCGAAAACCAAGAGTTTATCTTACATCTTTAATTTTGCTCTCGACTTTTGCCGCACACCTTGCGTACTTGTCAATACTAATGCTGATGTGGAGGTAGGGACCTCCAAAGAAGTCCAAAGACTGTAAGACTTTAGGAGCTCTAATTTGTTGGTTTGTATAAACAGGGTACTAGGATTTCTCACATTGAGCCAGGAATTATATTGTTGTTTTCCACTGCTCCAGCGACGCCTCCATTGCCTTTTTTTTCAGGTTAATCATCAATTTTGAGAAAAAACCTGATTACTTTAACAGGTCACTCAGTACCCATCTAGTCACAAATCATTATTTTAGTCACTTGTAATGCCGAGCATGTGGCACTATTAACATATCAAGTCCATGTATCACATGAATAATTGGTCCGCCTATAAGATTTGATTTACAGAACATACTGCCTGGCGTGTGGTTGCATTTATCATTTCCATGTAGGCAAGAAAAGGGGGAGGAGTGTTTTGCCTCACTTGCCTCCAACAGCAGCAATTCTGATAAGAACATAGTTTGAACAATCAATTAGGAATTTAATGGGATTCCACTTCACTATGATAAAAGGTTTTGGCTGCCTTTTTCCACTAATATTTCGTAAAGTTATTATTTATGCATTATTATTATATGCAAATTATTTCAAAATCTTCAGAGACTGTCACACAATTTCTACTGTGGCACTTGTCATTATAAAGATAGTACTTTGTGGCTGGGTGATAACTAAAATGCATTGTTTCAGCAGGAAAAGCATCAGTCCAATCACATGATGCTTCACATTCATAGCAGGGGCTTTTCACATTTATAGGAAATAGCTTTATGTAACTCTGCACTAAACAGTGCAAAACTGCCAAAGTGCAGTCTTTTGAGGCTAAACTGAATGTAACAACTGACGGCAGAAGGAGGAGCACCTTTAATGGAACTGAAATGTGGCTGACACAGCAGCAACTCTACCCTTAAACCACTGGTCCTCCATATCTATGTATCCAAATGAAGTAAAACCTTTTCCCTTCATTTTACCTACACTAGTTTGAAATGAATGGCCAAATGAAAGACAGGTTCCATGGCATCTAAAGACGAGAGCCATTGTGGCCTCCAAACATTATATTTTACTCATGCACTCTGTACATTGAGATGTAAACAGTAATGATGACCATCAAGTTAAATGGTTTCATGCAATTCTGCAAAGAAACAAAGAGCTTTTAAATATCACATCTACAACAAAAAGTCAATGTAATAAACCATAAAATTCAGAATTGTCAAGGCTAAATTTAAGGGTCAGAAAATGTAAATGGATGATTTCTTTTCCTATGGGGCATCTTTCTTTGCGCTAGCTGCTCGCCCTTGAATGCTCATCAGTGGAGACCAGCCTTGCTGCTGATTAGATCTCATTCAACACTTTGCTCATCAAGTGTGAAAGCCTGTGTACTCAATCCCAGATATGCTACTTGCCCTAGTTTTATCTCAACAAATGCCTCACCTTAGCACGCCAATGCCACAACACCCACACCTTACAGGGAATTAAAAATGCTTGCCAAATGATGCACTCCACCTGTCATGAATTTGAGAAGATTTCCCTGATTGCTCCATGAAATATCTGCAGGCTCAAAGCATATTTCTTTTTACCCTTCCCTTCAAGCTTTATGGCAGTCATCCCGCACATATTAATACTTACAAACTCACTCAAATACAGACAGCACGTGCAAACACAAGAACACACTCTTCTAAAGAGCTGCAGGAAGGCAGAGGCCTATCACATCATGCAAATCGCTGTCGCTTGTTTGGACGTGCGGGGCATCGGCAAAGAAAGGAAAAGAGGCGATAGGAAAGCGAGTGACAAAAGGCAGACAGGAGGGGACAGTCCAAAGGCACAGGACGTGGCGATAGTGACCCCCACAGCTTGCTCTTCACGCCCGCTTGGTCGTGGTGACGGAGTGTCTGACATGCCATCGGACACAGCACGGGTCAAGATGATAAGCATATGGGCTTTGGGATAATAGAAACAACAATTATGTATGTTGGCCAGTGTATGTGTGTGTCAGCGTAAGCAACCCCCCCCCTTCAGCTGGTCACCGCTTACAGGTGGCTAGCAAGGTGACACAGCATCTTGTTGTCCAAACAGGAGCTGGCCATATGCCTCTACTTCTGTGAAAAGATGTTTTCCCTGTAAAGCAAGAACATGACTGTGCCAAAGGTTGCTGCTACAGAGGACTTGTCTACTTCATTGTTACCGGCATTTGTTTTCTACATCCATGGACATCTGGGATGGTGATAATGCAAAAATAGAAATTAATTGACAGAGTTTAGGAGAAAATGCATCACTAATGAGCTCAGAGAAGAAACTGTAGCTGCTCATAAATAAAAAAAGAAGATTATTCTCAATGATGGATGCCACAGCAAGTTCACCACAAGGTCAAAAAGTGAGATGCTCAGACAAACTGTAGAACATCCAAGAGCTACATCTCTGACTCCACAGGCCTCAGGAAAAATGTCAAATGTTAAAGTTCATGATAGTACAAGAAAAGGTGCTAATGCACAGCACATCTGATCAAACACTATGTCAGGTTTCAAGAAAGGTAGCCTTACCACTTTTTTCCGAAATATGCTTTTTACCAAAAATGTTCAAAAGTGAGGCCTTCTCCGGGCTGCTAACGTTTGTACCCAACAGATTAAATGGTCTTGAAGTCATGGGTCGGCTTTAGTCACATTCAAGGCCACAACACAGCACTTTCTCTAGTTACACCCTAAAGGCCTAAAAACTACTCTGCTGGTTTCAATAATAACCTTTCAGCAACATGCCATACATCGTGTAACTTTTGAGCATTTGTTTGATTTTCTTGAAGCAAAAATTAAAACACTGGGAAAAGTACTGATGCTTCAATACAAAAACATCTAAAAAAGATTTAACAATGCATTACAGATAAAGGCCAAATCATAGAAGCTTTCTAATGAAATGATAATTGAATTGCAAATCAATTATGAACAGTGAACTTAATTAATCTTTACAGGGGCAAAGCTAGATTCAGCACAGAAGGGGGTAGGACATTGATGGGTTGCCACAGAGATCTCGTACACTAAGAGGATAACAAATTTCAAGCTGTGTTAAGCAGTGAAATGGTAACTTGTCCCATAAATGGCCATAGTTACAATTTTGATCACATTTTCTGGATGGATGATACCTAGTTAATGATTTGCAAATTAAAAAAGTTATAACGGCAGTGAGGATAAATGTAGAAAAGTTTGTGTAGATTAACTGGCAGAGAGATCTTTTCATATCGGGAAAACCACTACAAAGATGGGTGTTGAATACAGATTGATTGGGTAGGCTGAAGATGAGTACTTCAGAACATGGCTTAAACATTTTCCTGAGAGGCCGTGAATAAAAGAAGTGTCACTTCAATTAAACTGAGGTTTGGACCCTAACAGCAATAATGGAAGGAAAATGTAAAGACCAGCAAACTGTCTCAGGGGTTTTAACAGAAACCAAGTGAAACAACAACAGAGTACAATAGTCAACAAAGGGAGAAGAAGAATGACTTATAGACTTACCAAAAATCCCAAGAGATGGCCTTCAAAGCACAGACAATGGGCAGGAGTAGAACAAAGGAAGACTGCAAGAAAAGGTCCTGAGGGATCTCATGACAAACGAGGATCAAGTGTGGCAATCAGGGACACAAAATCTGTAAAGTCACTGGAAGTGAACCATAGAACAGGATTTACAAAAATAAAACAGGAAGTAATCAGAAAATACAAAAAAATCAAGTGTTCTTTGGCCCATCTGGATTTTGCTAACCGTAAAGTTCATAGGTGGAAACATGCTTTATACATTCTTCTAAAGTCTCAGTACATGTATGCAAACTAGAAAAAATAGAGAAAGTAACAGAAAGCTTCTCATTTTGTGTTCAGACACGTTTGTGCTTCCATTTGAAATGAAAATGCATGTTTTTAAACCACTGTTTTATACCTATGAATCGGGGTGTAAGACACTTTCCTGCCATCATCGTCGTACAGCTCCAATCACAGATCATGATGTTTCCATTTCTCCACACGTTAAGACTGGTGTTAATTCAACATGTTCAAGTGAGAACTGACGCATATTTTACTCTTTATTAGGCTTAAAAAATATGGTTTGGCTTATTCCACAATTTCTGATGAGACTGGACTGCTTGTGCCCTTTGAACAGGCGAAGCAGTCATCATACGATATGGCTGATAAATGGGGCATGGCTAATTCTTGGGGCTGTTGTAGTATAACACACCAGTGTAGAGCAGAAGAATATGGTAGCACGTCAAATAATATACAATATAATAAATATAATAATAAAAAGTATTCTCCACAGTCAATCTAAACCACAAACAGAGGACTGAGTACTGAGAGAAAACACATTTGTTCTGATGGATGGTTAAAGATGTTTCCCATGAGTTAGTAGTTGAGGTGCAGTGCAGACATTTGGGTGTAAAAATGAGATGATTATCTATTTTTCATCATTAGCAGTGCACTTGCTTTAAGTTAAAGGTTATAATCTATTCACTTTTCAAAGTTACAGTGTTAAATGAAGAGCATTTCAGGCTGGGAGGGGAGTGGGGGCAACCATCGCCTCCAGGGTTATTGTTAAGAGATACAAGATATGTTTGGCCACACTCTAGTATCCCATGGGCAATCACAGAGGAGAATCTCCTTCAGGTGTACACACACCTTTTGATGGGACATGAATTCACCACAAAGATTTCTCATACAAACTTGCATAATAGGGAGACTATGAAAAGGAAGGGTGCTAAATATTCATCTGTGTTTTTCCTCTTTCCTTTTTTTTTCTTTTTTTGGTCGTACCGTTTGAGCTGAACGTTTGGCAGCCTGCTGGCAGCGCTGTGGATCAGCCCAGGGGATGCAGGGAGAGGGGAAGGCTTGGAACGTGCCTCATCACGGGACCCCACCAGATGCTAGAGTTGTTCACCCATCAAGCATGAAATTTAGTCTGCAGGGAGATGATTTATAATTTAACTCTTACCACTGGAGGAAAACAGGGAGACAACTCTGAGAAGTGTGAAGGGTGATAAAAACGTAGGTTTCTTTTTTCTGCCAAGAACTTCTTGAATCTTCTCCAGATTTTGATTATTTTTTTCTCTCTTTGGCTGCAATAACTTGAGCGGAAGAAACAAACAAGAGTCATGAAGAGTTCTAGGTGGTTTTTTATGTTGGGGTCTGGCGACAACAGTCCTCTCTGTTGTTTTTCATTAGAGGATTAGGCGCATTTCAGTTGTAGTTTTAGCATCACAGGATTGTTGTCGAGACTACACATCAATCAACCAATTCTACTCATGAGAAATGTTCAATTGGACTGTGTGATCGCTGTCAAGGGTGGAATAAAAGGTCTCTGGTAGTGCCAGAAAAAAAAGGATTTCTTTTGAGGAACAGTTAGTTCCAAGATTTTAAAAAGTTTCCCTTTCTCCTTCACGCCAAGGGGGACTTCAACCTCATTACGTATTTAGCGAATGCAGAACGCGCACAAGTGGAAAAATGATAAGATAAGAAAGATTCACACAACAAGGATTTTATGTATAATAGATCAACAAAAAAAAATAAAAAAATTTTAAATTGTAAAAGTGAGTTTTTTTTTGTTTTCTTTTCCGATGGGGAGTGCGGAAAATAAATAATAATATACACTGACCTGCATAATCAGCAACCCTCTCTGATTTTTGGATTGAAAGTTTCTGGTTGATAAGTAACAACTCTTGACTGGTTTCTCTTTCAAATTCTATATTTGTGAATTGCCCATGTGTTTCCAAAATATAATTTTTCTGTTTAATCAATGGGTCTTGTTTGTGAGGCATTTATGGGAGAATTGGAGTGACACATTTGCCACATAGACTATGGCCTGATTAAAATTTCTGGAAGTTTAACCTTGCATCACTGTTAAGAGAAAGTGTCTTTGTGAATTTGTATTTTTGGGCTCGTGAGCTTTGTCTGAGTTCAGGAATGAGGCACATTTGCAGACATTTCGTAGTTATAGGTCTGTTTTAGCCCATTTTAGTTGAGGTAATGGTGCAACAGAATAACTGTGTCAGTGTGATGTCGTAGTCACTTGAGACTGAATTTCTCCTCATTATACAGGCAAAAAGCACCAGAAAATGATAGATTCTGTTTAAACAAAGATTGAAAACTAAATGACACTATGAAAGAGATTTACCTAAAATATCTGTGAGATCATTAAAATTAACAATTTGTTCATCATTTTGTGAGTAAACCTGTTGATAAGATGATAAATAATCAAGGAAACCACCGGTTCAGAAAAACATTTGTGCATATAGTGTATTTACTTCAATACTCCATCAAAAGTATTAAGATAGGGGAAGTTGCTGTGCACTCAGAGCTTTCCCTGCTGAATATGCAGTGCTGAATAGAAAAAAAGAAAATGATTAAAAAAAAGCTTCAGTCTTTCTCCGCAATTTCTATTTATTTTGCAGCATAATTAGGCGGGCACTTACAGACCACACTTGCAATGCTAATATGCAAGTCATTATGAGGCTCTGAGCCATTCCTCAAAGAAAGAGATGGGAAAATGGTGATTACCATCTCGCTCTTGCTGGTGATATTTGGCATCCATTTGCTTGATGAATTCCAAAGTGATAGTTCGAATGATATTAAAAACTTCCATTGATTCTTTCGGGTCTCATATTTAATTGTCCTGCATACCTGAGAGAAGTATTTCAATTTAAAAAATGGGCAGTAATTTCAGTCCGAATGCTTCATTGCACAAAGTGACGGTAATAAAATATGGGCGCTAAAAGATTTTCTGATCAATACCAGACCTGGATGAAAAAGTTCTCGTCCAACAGCATCTAAAGAATACATTTTCCACTGTGAGGAATCAGCTTTTACTGCCTCTGTTGGCACCTTGTACTAATTTCATTAAAGAGAGCAGATTTGATTTCTTTTCTTTTTCCCAGCAACAGTGAGGTTGGCATTGCAGATGAGTTCCAACAATTTGTTGCACCTCTCAATGTCTACACAAATGCATGTTAGTTACTAAAAAATAGTGAAGTTGAAGGAAACTGCTATTGACATGAGTGTTTCAAGCTGCCTTTGTCATCCTTTTGCCCTCTGGCTTTTCTAATTCACTCTTCTGTCACTCCAAATCACAACTGGTGACATTCTGAAACACGTTTTTGTTCTTCTCTTTGAATGCATGAGTGTGCTGCAGTGCTTCGGTGTCTGTATGAAAACAACACCAAGACTAATTTACTGAGACGCACCCACTTTCATTCTAAATTAAGCCTGTTGCACACGTGAAGCTTCGAAACATCAATTGGCTTTATGGTCGCTTCTCTTCTCTGAGCAAACTGCGACCTACCTCCACCAACTTTGGCTCAGCTCACTGCTTTGTCAAAAACCTTAAATAGATTTTTCTAACCTTCACTAATCCCCAGAAGGCTCACAGAGGATACGTGCTGTCTTTTTTCACAAAGGCCCAACTTCAATTTTATACACTTACTCACAGAATCACACCTGGGGGCTGCCCACCATGACCGGTATTCCACTATTAGCCTCAGAGGGGTTCTTCTGGAGCTGGTGGGGATTAATTGTCCTGCTCAAGGGCATTTCAATGGGAATTGTGGTCGGAAGGGAATGTGTTTCTCATTAACTTCCCTGTCCAGTTTTTTTTTAGTCGTTTGGGGAAAGTGAAATGGCCATCTCTGTCATCCCATTTTTAAATCTGCATGAGTTATTTTGTGTGCATGAGTAACTAATTGCCCCCAATCTCTGGTTGTATAATTATATCCAGGGCGGCAGTGCTGGATCCCGGTCTCCTGGCTGCTCAAACAAACTCAGGCTCGGTCTACTTTAAACATGTCCCATTTTAGGGCAGAGTCCCTTGGAGGAATTGATATATGCAGACTTTGTAAGTCAATCCAATTTGAAAATACTGCCTGAAACTTTGACATCTTCACTAAATCTGTATTCACAAATGTCAATTAGAACTCAAAACTCCCAGCCTACCTCCAAATAAGAAGTCCTGTTTTTATGCTGTTGCCTCACCATTTCTGCTGTGACTTTCTATTGCCCTTTTTCATGTTGGCGACCGGCAATGTCAACACATTTAATTACAACGACATGGGTTTCTATGAGAATAGTCCTCTTTACTCTCCATCCCTTGCGATTCGGATAATCAATTTTTTTATATTCTCTTCTGGCTGAAAAAAAAAAAAAGAATCAAACAGTCTTTCAAGTTTTACTTCACAAAAACAAACAAAAAATAAAAAGGTCTCAAATGAAAATGTGATAGAAATAATCGTCAGACTGTCCACACCTCAGCTGAGCCCAACAATCCCTGAGAATGTACAGCACAGATGTGTGGAAACAACCCATCGACTGATCAGTTGGGTTAATCAGTCATTGCACATTTGTGAAAACACAAGTTAAAAACTCTTTCTCCCATGAGCAATTTCTGTGGAAGGTGATACACTGATTCTGTACTCACCACAAACTGAAAAAAACAGAAAAAGGTACAACCATCACCAACACCGGAGCCTTCAGCAGTGATGTGCTGTTGAGTTGTCAAACAAGATAAATCTCTTCGTGTCCAAGGGCATTAAACACATGTACCATGGACAGAATAAAAAGATACCAACTGCTGTCCCTGCTCCTGCTTCCTTATCCTGCTTCAAGTCTGTCTGTCTGCTTGGAACAACTCTCCCTGTCCTTAAAACGGCATTGGCACCTAATGTTTAAGCCATGGTTCCTCACCACACTTCAGTTTAAATATTGTCTTTCACATACAAGTGGATCACTTTGTCTAAACTTAGTCTTATTGTTTATATTCAAGCCAGAATGCCTCATGATGAAAAGGTTTCCTCATTCATCAGTTTACGAGACAAAGGACAACAAAGAACACTTCAGCTGTGTCCTCTAAATGCAGCCAAAAGCAATATATTTGTGGCCCAACTTGAATAGCCTGCACTTGTTTTCATTTATGATGTACTAGGTCTTGAAATACAGACTTTGAAGGCAATTCTAACTTGTCCTTGGACTCTTTGCCACAGATGAATGTTGACTTTCCTGCCCCTGTTGATCCCACAGGAACGCTGCGGCGAGCAAGAATCATCAAAATAGTGATACACACTTACATTAATACAGAGGGTCTAGCGGTTTTACTGAGGCTGGAACATTGCATTGTTCCTTCAACATTTCCTACTATTTCCTTAGCAAATATCCTGCAAGTTGTGCAGCATAAAGGTTAGTTCATCCCATATCAAAGCACTGGATGTAGACAAGAGAGAATAAGGCACTCTAACTGTGTCTTATGTGCAAGAACGTCTTCTGACTTGTGAAACCTTACATCCAATAAAAGTTGGATGCCAGTTTTTCTTTTTTTTTCATGCCCTTAAAATTGATACAGTTGTTGCAAAAATGTTCTCTTTAGTAGGCAGTTTCAATCATTGAATCTAAATTTCAATGCATGGTTTGCAATTGGATAGAGTCCGAGATTCATGACTTAAGATTTATCTTCAGACAGTTTAAACAGCCAATGTTTGCTTGTTTTGTACACAGAAAGCAACTCTTTGTAAGGGAAAACTATCAAAACTCATGTTCTGATTCTTCATTTCCGACTTCACAGAACAAGATGTTTCCCATTACTGCACTGTTTTGATACCAACACCATTTACTACACATTATACCATTATAAGTGGTAGTAGTTACAGTGATTATACCCTGGTTGAAGGCCTTTGAAATGCTGCCCACATTGTGTTTTCTTTTAACATACTTTACGTTTACGCTGTTTATTGAGTGCTTATTACCCCCTTTTAGGAGAAGCATCCAGTTAGATCCACAAGCTCATCCTAACCTGTCGAACTGGCTGGGGTTATCTTGTAGTGGTCTGGGTCACAGCCTGATATACTTAAATGTTTCGGCCTCAAAGTCTAGCTGCTTTTGCAAAGAGGTGAATAAATGCTGTCAGGAGTTGGGTCTTAAGATAAGGCTGTGTCATTTGAAATTTTAATTAATTCTGGAAACAGTCGACATTTTCTAATTGAGTTTACATTGTTTCATTCAATTTTCAGTTTTGATTCAAATTTTTATTTACTGAATGGCAGATTAGATTTAGATTTGTTTGGAATTCATATTGCATTATCAAACTAAGATAATAAGGTCAGTCATCTGCATTAAAGCCTGCATCTAGTAATGGTTGGATTTATGGTACACATTCCATGTATGAAATGAGATAACTCAGCACAGGACACATCAGTGAGGAGCAAAACTATTTGTAAAATAGAGTATGTCAACACACACAAAGTAAAGATTCTTGATTGGTCTTTAATCTCGTGTGGAGGTCAGCAAGAGCTGAGAGACACACAACTGAATGTCCATACACTGACTTGTAAATAATGAGCAGAAACAGAAAACTGCAGGACGCCATCTCTGGCAGAGAGAAAGAAATTAAATGAAATTTGAGGCTGCTGAGCATGAAGCCAAAGTGATTTATCTAACCACAAAGATGTGATATCTTATCTTTGAAACAATAGAAAATAGTTCAAAATTGATAATGATAAACAAATGCAGCCGGTGAATTTGGTTAAATAGAAAAGAGCGACAGACTAAAGGAAGGCCTGTAATGTGCTGGATTAAAAAAAGAAATGAAAAAGAACAACAATAACTTTTGAATTAAGTTGCATTTGTGCATTGTGCCAGCTGAGCTGTATTGAGCAAAGTGAAGTTCTCATGTTCTGCTGCATTCTGCCTCTGCAGGGAAAAATTATATATTTAATATTGCAGCAACTGATGTTACTTTGAATGTAAAACTAAGAGAAATTTCATATCAGAAAGAACAGTTTGTTTCTCAATCCGATTTACTTATTTTTTTCCTTTTGGTTTTAAGCAAAAAAGTACTTATTATTGACAATTCCGTACATTCACATTCTTCTTTTTTGTGGGGTTTGATTTAAAAGTTCACAGTTTTTCTGAGAAAAGTGATAGTTTAAAGTATTTCAAATAATTTAACTCCACTCCAGTGTGAGAGACGGTGAATGGAATGTATTTTAGACATCTTGATGGAAGTTTTTTTATCATAACTTATCTTTTAGCTGCAAACAAGCTCATTGAAACTAAATTGAATAGTCCTGGACCTCCATATGAGTAATCTGGATTGCACTGACTGATTTTCCCCCTAAATGTACAAAGACTGACATAAATAGCCCTCAATCCTTTGTGCTTCACAGATAAGACTCTTTGTTTGCTGTCACTTTTGTCTCCTCATTACATTTCAAAAGGCTTTTGATTAGCTGTCAAGGAAGCATGCATATCCTGATTTCAACGCAATATCTTGCTAATTACATGAGATGGGAGAACACACAGAACACAGCAGATGGGTCATTCTGGTGATCGGGAGATGGAGAGAATTACTTCCCCAATGATCCCAAAGCCACAAAACAGACAACAAAGTGTATCATCTGGACCACATTAGCATCCTGTCTCATTATTTTGAGGAGTAAAAAAGCAGCCCGGCACTGTTGACTATTTGGAACAAATTCCAAGTCTTGAGCTTTGAGGGAAATAAACACATTTTAATGATGGCAACAACCAAATTAGACTTTAAAATGTAATGTTCCCAGATTCCATCACTTGCATAAAACTTTTATATAACACAACATTGTCTCATCTGGTGTTTAGATGGGAACAAAATCATTAACTCTACAAGAGCAAAAATTCAAGCAGAAAGTCATGCTAAAAAAGTAACCATTGTCCTCAAAGTCATAGTTCTACTCAGCATTCATTCTGGGACGCAGTCAGCAGGTGGGAGGGGGCTGACATCTGCAGAGGGACAGGGAGTGGCAGGGGCAGCACCTCTCAACAGGTGCAGGACATTAGCATCCAACCAGCCCTGCCAGAATTAGGAAAGAGAGAATTAAGAGAGGGCACAGACGTCAAGGCATGGTTCAACTCATGTTTATGCATATGAACGTTTAGCAAGTCTTACTGAACTAATTTTCAAAGACGCACAAAAGAAGGAAAAGGCAATGGAAGCAAAACATTTTTCTATGGCCGTCCAGCAATTAATAAACCTTCGAAAGGGTTTTTGTGAATTAAATTCTTGATCATGTAAGCATAACCTGTAAGAATTGTGTTCAACTCCGTGAACATCTGAACATCTGAACCAAATGTATCTTTTTCCTCATTGTGAAGATATCTGCTCATTCTGAGGGACAGACCGATGCTGACAGACCAAGATATCTCCTTCCTGACTAAAGTAAGATGGATATTTAACTGCCACCACAAATCTCTATTTATGTGTCAATACTGTGGTAAAAATGTGGCAAAATGCAACCCTGAAAGCCCACTTTCAGTCACCTGAAGTTTTCTGGAGGACAAGCAAGTCTTTGTGTGTGATAATGAAGAGTTACTTTATTATCGCTGTTAAAAACATGTCCCTAGTTTGATGGACCTTGCGGTATTGTTTGCAAAGCAGCAGGATGTAGTTGTTGTTTTCTAAAGTTAAATGTTCTCACAGCATGGGAAAGGTGTTTGGGTCCCCAAATAGTGGTTTAACGAGTAAATAGTGCCATCTGGCTAATCACGTACATTTGAGTGACACAAATGGCTGCTGTGTGTATCAGTTCAAACTAATTTGAAGAGGAAAACATGATCTACTATCTTTTCTGCCATGCATGCACTGCCTTATCGTACTCTGAGATAATATAATGAGCAGCTGAAAAGAGCACGCTGAGTGAAAACTGCAAACTCCCCCCTTTTGTGATCAAAGGGAATCAAATCCAAAGGTAGATGCTAGAGTGGAGGAGGGAACAGGAAACAGAGTTTAAACGCAGCAGGAGGCATCATTAAACAGGGGTATGTATGAGTTTGTCAATTAAAAAGACGTGAAAGGAGGGAAAGAAAAAAAAAGCTTGTCTTAGCTGACAACCGAGTCTTTGTTATGACCCTCACAAAAACTACTTGGAAAACTTACTTCTGGGACACGATGCTGATGAAAACTTTAAGCTAAGCATCATTACGTAAAAGCTTGATAAAATCTATCTAATGGGTTCCTTTTCTGAAAGGTCACCTTTTGAAAGGTCAGAGCAGATCGGGATTCACAGAAATAAAGACTGTAATTTCACCTTTGCGCTGCATCTGGCCTGCTGGTACAGAAAGGAGAACACTTAGAGGACCAATTTTCTCTTATATTCCTCTGGTTTGCACAGAAAGAAGGATCTTGTTCTCATGGGTCCTCTTGCCACTTTACGTCTGCCAAGCAAATAAACTGTGAGGTTAAGATAACCCTTCTTTTCTCTCTTTTTGCCAGTTGTTTCTCTTTTAATGAGTATTTAAGCTGACAGTTGAAACTGTCAGCACAGCACACTACACAAATAAATAAAAGAGCAAGCAGTGAAAGTTAAAAGAACCTCAGAGGATGGTTCTGGAAGAGCTGCTGGCTAAACACCTTTACCAGAGAGTCCCGTCCACCTAAAAGCAAATGTTGGAGTTTTGTAATTCAAACTGGTTCAAGCTGGTACAAACTGGGTTCATGTCAATTGCACAAACACACAATTCATTATTGTATGGAGAGTTTCATAGGCCTCTTACCATTTGGACAAAGTAAGCCCTCTTTTGTGCGTGTGTGTGCACAGTTAATGGAGCTCTGGGGTAATTGTGAGATTTTATTAGTGGAGAACCGTCACTCTTCAGTGATTTCTAAAAACTTCTAAACTGTTAAACAGCTGTTGAAGCCTGGCTTTAGTTAGTTGAAACACACAGGAGCGAACAAACTGCCAACAAATTATACAACTGCATAGAGACACAAAGCCCCTTCAGGAGCAGCTTTGTGCAACAGCCTTCAGATGCCACTCATTCCCCTTCATATAGAGAAGATAAAAAAGAGAAGAGGAAATTGGTGTCGACAGTTAATTGAAAAGAGACCAAAGTTAACAGAAACATAGCGTAAAAGGTGAAATCAACCATCTTCAAGCAGCTGTGTCCTTTCTGCAAGGGGGGTCTTCAGAGGCAGCTTTCCAGGCTTCTATAAGGACATCCCAAAGCTCTTCTTTGCATGTGAGCTTTTTTTTTTTAGCGTTTTTTTCTATTCTCTGTCAGATGAAGACACTCCTTCAATAAAGTTGAAGGCTACCTTCATACTTTACTTTTCCATTTCCGTCTGATTATTTAAGGCTGCAAGCGTGTGTTTGACCTTTCACCCTCCTCAGTCAGTAAACGTTGTATGTGTTTACCATTTAACTTAAAAAAAATAGATTCCATGAGAGAAATGGGCACAAGTGGTTTTTTGCTTCAAATACTCAAAGCGGCTTAAACTGGAACAAAAAACATCAATGTAGACCAAAACATGTCACTGTTACTTTGAAAGACGTTCAGAAAACCTGTGGAACTACTACTCAAGACAACTTTAAAAGGTTACAAGAAAAGCTGGAAGTTGTATGTATCTGGATCTTTTTTTATGTATCTGGATCCCTGTCACATATTATTTTTTCAAATCTGGATGATTTACTGATTGATTTGATCGTTCATGTAATAATCCAGTAAACAGTGTTTATCCGGCTTGAGTTAGATGCAAGTGTTTTATGTTTTTCAGTTTCAGTCACATTTAGTGTCATGAAGACTTTCGAGAGTTAACTTTAGAGTAAAAAAAAATATATATTAACCTTAATCACCAAAATCAGCATTGGTCTGTCCCTCAGAAAGAGGTCAAATTTCTTAATGGGCCATCTCAAAAACATCAACTACAATCCAAAATTCTGGATGTGCAAGCTCCAACAAGAAAATTCAAAAACTGGTGGTGAAACTCAAAAATATGTTTTCTAGTCATGGCAGGCAGAGGGATTACATGTGGTCACTGCACAGGATGAAGTCAGGTGAGGCCTGATGTGTGGTTTGATTTCAGTGTTTCACATTCATAAACCGGCATTCAGCAAGCACATATATCAGCCCATTTGCAAACACAAGGTTAACTTCACCTCTCTCGATTAAAAACTTGACAAAGAAGAATGCTGTGCTTGAAAGAGGCTACAACTCAAAGTGCTGAAGACCTTGGTTCAGTGCCTCCGCTGCAAGCAACATCCAAAGTATTTATGTTTATGTGGCATATAATTAATTATTGATCTAAGCTTTTGAGGTTCTAGTTGTCTGATTGAAAGTATAAGAAGGCAGCAAGGTGATAATCGGTTACATTTTTGGTCTTTTTGATGCTGAATGCCCGTCTCATTGATGTATTCTGCAGAGGTCTGAAGGTCAATTGATTACCTATGCATTTTTTGAGCATCTACTGAAGTTCCACTGACCCCTTCTGATCTTGGTGTATAGCTTGCCTCAGCCTTAATGCATCTTTATCACCCATTTTTCTTCACTATTCTAAAGAAGTTCAGATGAGTTGGACATTTTGGGAAACTTTCCTCTCTTGATCTGTTTTAAAAGTCAGACATGGACATCAACCGTGTCATTTAACCATCTCACCATGTTGGAGATGAGGTCATGGCCATTTAAAAGTCCATTTCAAAGAGACAGGAAAAGAGACTGACAAAGGGAGTATCCAGAGGGTACATCAGCCACATGTGCCATACAGATACAATATGATGATGAGAAACTTTTAAATACAGGATAAGTGGCAATTGATAAACAGAAAGTAAATAAAAGTTAATTTAATTGGTTGCTACTAATTATCAGTCATTTTTTATTAACATTGATGCTGAAATGAACTGTACTTTGAGCTCTATAAAATTGATCTTCTGGTCAATCACCCATCTTTATTGACTGTTCTATTTTTTAATTAAGATTAAGAATTTTTACCAGCATCAATGTGGTTTTAATCAATTGAATAAACAGATTGAACCAGAAATGCACTGGCCAACTAATGGAGAAACAAACAAACATGTGAAATGAAATTGAATTTTCAGAGAGTACTGAAACACCAAACTGTTTAACACCTAAATATTAAAAAAAGGCCACATTAAGTTAATCTGTAAAGAGTAGAGTGTATTTTAGGTTCATCCAGAAATGTTAGATACAATACGAATGCCCCTGACTTTTTGTGAGTGTTGTACATTAACCCCAATTATTCATCCTTTCGAGGAGCATAGCAACTGAATCTGCATGCTCTAGCCTTGAAAGTCTCTATTTTTCATTCCTTTTTCATGATGTTTGGTCTTATGATCTGTGACTCACAAAAGTAGTCAACGGCAAATGGTCTGTTGTATTCATACATATTTCTGCCACTGCTGGTCTTTTCCACATGATGAGAAATTTGCTTTAAGACAGAAAAAATGTTCATAAATACCCAGTGGGGAAAATTCAGTTAATTAAGTAGCTTAAATTAAGATATTTTCAAAGACTCAATATTCAAGAAAATAAATAAAAGACTAATACATCAATTAAATTAATTCATAATGATAATCAGAAATATCGTCAGAGAAGAACTGTTAGATGTAACTAATAAAAAGCCTTATGGTTGTTGGTTTAAACAGCAATGTTAGGGATTTAAGACTGTTCTGTAGTAATCCATTCAATAGTTGTTCCAGATTGGCTTTTGGGACAGGAGACAAACTCACGAAATACCATTCACATGTCACAATGAGAGAAGAACACAAAAACATTTTTTTCTGCAATCATGTAGTTTTATCAGGTTTTAAAGCACACAGAGGCACGGGAAATACAGATTTTTCTTTGTGTTTTCAGTAACCTTTTTCCCCACAAAAACATGTTTTCATTCAGGTCTATGAGAAGCTCTTTTTAGAAACCCTCTGAAGGTAACAATGGACAGTGCACGTCAGTGATCAACTTGCTTTGTTGAGCCTCTGGCTCGAATCCTTTGGCTTGGCAAAGGAGTTCAGGAGTGTTTTGGAGGAATGCACAAACAGTCAGACAGACAGAAAGGATAGATTTCAATGTACACAGTTCAGAGAAGCAGAGCATTCACTAAGAAACAGCAGAAGAAAAATAGAGCTTTTAGTGAGCAGGAAGACTGCTTTAGGTTGTGAGATGAAGGGAAAAAGGTGTGTTGTTCATGTCTGTTGCTCGAACGCAACATTGGGAAAAGTAATCCCTGCCAGGATTAATTTATTCTGTAATTTATTCAGATTCCCTTGGACATGAACAAAGGCTGAGTCCATCCCTGTATCCTTGAGATATGATTAAAACCACATCTACAAAAAGAAACAAGGTTTCAAAATCTTAAGGAGATCTCAATGTTGTGGGAGATAAATGGCTAACTTCACTTTACAAGGCGAAAAGACATCCCTGCTGTCAGATGGCTCCGAGGTGAGACAATTCAGCCTCTAGAAAAACCCAAAGCACACAGTACTGCCCCAGAGTTTATTGTGTTGCTTTAAATCTGTGTGTGATGTTTATTAGAGCAGCAGGATGCTGCCTCAGAAGTCTTTATTCCTCTTCCCTTATGGGCTTGGACAATGAAGATCATGGATTATGTATTTATGTCCGATGTATTCTGGAAAATCTTTTGTATTCTTGGTTCGAGAATAATCATTTATATTGTGTTCTCCTCTTGTTTTAAAAATGAGTACATGATAAATTCCATGGGAATAATTACGAGATTAGAAATATATGGACAGGGTACAAAAACCGCCAAACAAAGGGAACCCGCAGAAATTCTTATTCTCTACAAATTCAACATATTCTCAAGGAAAGTTGGATAGTCTCTTTTTCTTTGAAAATGCAAATTGAATTAACATCTCTGACTTAAATGAGGAATCCGAGTTATAACTCTACAAACAGTTAAAAATAGATATTGAAAGAATATTTTCAATTCCATGTAAAGCAACATGAGTTCTGTCAGAAAAAAAAAGGCCTTTCATATTTTAGGGAGGCACTTGCTGCAAAGCTGTCCATTGTTTAGCTAGATTTGTGTCCCCATTATGCTCCAGAGTGGTCAAATAATGGAGGGATTTTAGAAATAATGACCAGGTTTCGCCCGACACAAACAAGCATTTATTTTCACCCCCAAATGTTAGACAACTGGCTGGTTCTATAATTGTGTGTTTCCCTGTTGTGAAACAAATTGACCATCACATCAAGCTGAATTTTCACACACGAGTTGAACAGTTTATAGATTATGAGACCCCTGAATAAACAGGGTTTTGTGGGTAAAGTGGTATGCTTGGTGAAAAAGCCAGAGCAAACCATGCACAAACCCAGAACAAGGACAGAATCACTTGGCCCTTGTCGTCTAGCTTGATCATTGCTAGTTGCAGAATGCCTTCTGGTTCTGCTACACGAACACATCTAGTCCAGTTCTACTCATTAGTGCTTCACATCATCTATTGCTGTAGGTCTCTTTTCTTGCTTGGATTGTTTAATCAACCTAAAGTTCATCAAGCAGTCCTTCTCGTATATCCTGTTATTTCTATTAAGTTTGACCATTTAATAATTTGAAAGGTTGGATGAAGAATTACAAAAGTTGGTTTAATCACACTATTTCAAATGTCAAATCCAGCAGTTCAATGTCCTAGTACTTCAAACCAGTACATTCAAACTGTGAGCGTATAGCCTGAAAATTACAGAAAAGTCCAGTTTTGATTTTTTTATTAAAAAACAACGCAAAGGGAGAGTTAAGTCAGATCCATTATTGTCTCAACATTTTGGCCACACCTTCGGGTGCTTCCTGTTTTTGTTATTCAATTGGTACTTTTACCAAACGTTAGAGTAGATAGATGGGATTAATGGACTCACTGTGACAGCCAGTCTTTGTCTCGTTTCCTACTAGCATGCACACACTGCCAATGACTGTGGACACCCTGACAAACCAAAGTATGTCTAACTCATTTAAGCAGCTTTGAAGCTGTTTCGAACTGATTGTGAAAAATGTTCTGGCTTGGAAGCTCATTTTTATACTCATAGGTTAATATGCCATTAATAATATTGCATGACATTTAATTTAATAGCCCATCCTGAATTTGATATTCATTTAAATGGCTATCTGCATGCAAGTTCAAACAAATATTATTTTTCTTGTCGCTCACCTTTTTAGTCAGTTTCACTTAACTTTAAATTGACTATTAGAAGTCTTAGAATGCATCTGCTTAGACTTTGTCTTTTAATTTAAGTCATTTCTCGGAGGTTTGAAAGGGTGTATCATGTAAATCAGTGAGTGTAGCCATACACGTAGGTTCCAGGGGTATTTGAGGAATTCGGTTCGATTGGGCTGTGTTTAGGGAGTTTCCAAATTAAAGAAATGAGTCATTGCACAGCAAAAGCAGACTAGATCAAAGTGGCAAAGCCAGAGTGTGTCCTCCTGTTTCAGCCAACAAGCATTGGACACCCTCTGAGATTAATCAAATTTGCAGAATGTTTGATTTGCATTTCATTACAGATTTTGGGTGGGATTTTGATGGGGAGGTGCATGTTGTTCTGTGTTTTTGTGGTGGAGTGTGGTTCAAATGTCTCCTTTCTGACTTTGCTTTGGGTTTCATTCAGACCCATCTGTTGTGGTTGGAAATAAATCAGCACTGTCAGATTGTTTGTGGTCTAAGCTTTTGGCTTTTATGAGAGATGTTTTATTTCAGGTCTCGCATTTTCTTTGTTGACACTAGCATATTTCCAAAGCTGTAGTCTTTGTTTTACGATTTGCCATTCTTCACATTTTCACGCGATGACTGAAAGAAAATTGAATCATGCCAGTTTACGTGTTTTCCATTCATCTTTGTCCCGCGTTACAATGCACTCTCCTTAGATAAGGGGGGCACCCTATTTCCTGGGTGCATGTGAGTTGCAGGGTTTGATCTGCAGGCTAAGGGACTGCTGTGGCTGCATCATTGGGGTGCTCCCCCCCCCAGGTGTACCCCCTGTGCTCTGCCAGAGGGCTGGTCAATTATTTTGCTATAGTTATTCTTTTGATTTATTCAGATTTAATGTGCGAATGACTGCTGATGGGGCTGGGGCTGGACTGGGTGCTCTCTGGCCTACCCTTGCTGTTCCCAGATTTAGTATTCGTAATATGTTATTGCTGCTGATCTGCAGTTTTGTGCATTAGTATTGTCAAGTTTGTTCCATATTCTTTCTGCTGGTGCTGTTGCTGGCTGCTCTGTTTTCCATACGTTTTGACTCTTAGGAGGGGTTAGCAGCTGGTTGTCCTTTTTTTTTAAAGTTGATTTAAAAAAGGGGTGTCTTTTATTCTGTCAGACGGGCATGATAATGATGTCAAACTTTATATAACTGCTTTTAGAACTCTGTGAGTGTTTGGCTTATTAAGATGACATTTAACTGGGCTTCTCCACCAGGGCAAATTAACCGTAATTAGAGAGAAGATAATTAAGGACGATATTCTCAGTTAAAAGAAGATACTATTCTTGTATTGCTTTCTTTCCACCTGTTTTTTTTTTGTTTTTTTTTGGTGTACATTTTATGAAAACAAAATAATAAATTTCAGGCCAGACAGAATTTGCCTAATTACTTGATGATCAAACTAAGCTTTTCCCTACCAACTCCTGTTACATTTTCTATTCAAGCACCTTGAATTAACATAAATGTCCAGATGGGATCCAGACCACAGATCCAGATCATATCTATGGCATGGTTATTGGTAATCAATTCAACGAACCGGCACTGTGTCCTAACAAATTTAAATATACACACTTGCAATCAATAATATAGAGCTTCTTATAGGCCACCTTCAGTTATTTATCAGAGGGTAATTTCTGACGTACAAATTCACCTCCAGCAGTTTTCACTAAGTATTAGAGAAAAACGAAAAACACCTGGTTTCCATC
This sequence comes from Menidia beryllina, assembly GCA_013363375.1. Taxonomy (NCBI): domain Eukaryota; kingdom Metazoa; phylum Chordata; class Actinopteri; order Atheriniformes; family Atherinopsidae; genus Menidia; species Menidia beryllina. The sequence continues at coordinate 2,328,848 of JABUIW010000060.1, forward strand.
CTCAAAATAATTAACGTGAAAATTCAAAATCAAAGTTTGAAGGGATAACTCACTGTCAATGACACAAACGGGAAGAAAGATGCAAAACAAAATAAACTATTAAATCCATCATATAAGAAGTATTTGTTTAATTTAATAATATTTGTAGCTCAGTAATAAATCATAAACTTTGTGGTGACGTAAAGCAGAGTACTTTTGGATGATGCCTATACGTGGTATAGATTTATATTTCTCCTATGTGACGCCATAGCACCCAGGTGGCTTAGCAGAGCTATCAGTCCTGTTTACATGCATATCATTTCAATGTCCAATCAATACATTGGGGGCTCATATCTGTGACAATGCATTTTCCTGTCGGTATATGTGATGTATTCGCAGTGAGGCTTTTCACTGCAAACAACTGCAGTGCAGAAGATGATAATGCTGCTGCATAGATTTTTATCAACCAAGTCTGCCTGATTGTAATTTCTGATGAGTAGAGCATGGACATTAATGACTATGGATTTTCTGAGTCGAAGTTGTCAGGGGTTGACTTTTCATTAACGTAGTGTATATATGGGGGCACTCATGCTACAGATTGAAAATGCACTAACAAAGTGAAATATCACTTTAAAAGGCCAACTTTGGTACAGGCCATTGCTTATAGCCTAATATATTTTATGCAAACGAGCCCTGCAAATCTTTATTGATCTTGGAAAGAAATTATCATAGATTTTCAAGGCACTCACAGTGGGCAGCTCGTTTTTTTTTAGACCGCCTGGTACAAGCCTTTCATGCAACCACAGAGGTAGCTTCAGGTAATAAAGCACCGTATTTCCTTGTAGATATCGTTCAACCTGTGATTCTAAAGAGTCCGTGGGTCCACCAATCAGTTGAATTATTGCAAGACTCATTGCTTGGTAAATGCGTCTGTGTCACACATTCCTCTAGACAAGCCTCCCTGAAGGCAAAACATTCACGTGGCTATCAGGTATATCAGGTCAGTTTCATCTTAAATTAAATGTTGTTCATCTCATCAGGAATACTTGCAAACCTACTGGAGAATTAGGGGACCGTGTACATTGATATCAGGCCAGAAATACGGTGTCCTGATATTTGTACCAAACTCATTTTAATGCAGGGACAATTCACAAAGGAATGCCCAGAGGCATCTTCTGCACAGGGATGGATGGCAGGTCATAATTCATGAGGATTTGTTTGTGAAATCAAAACAAGAAAAATCCAAATGGATATTTTGGATGAATATGAAAATGCTCTTATCAACTTTTTTTTTTTCTAACTAATTTTAAGACTTTTTGAGCCAACTTGCATAATTTCAGCAAACTCTCTCACTCAGAGTCAACTGTATTGCAAAAACCAACCAGATGACGTGTTGTGATATTGGTTATTTAGTGTATTTAGTGTTTACATGGCTATATACTTAAAAAAACGTTGTTTTTTTTATCAAGATGCAATATTTTTCCTTAACCAAACATGATCTAATGGTTCATTAGTAAACAATGGGATCCTTAACAAACGTACTTACCCCACAAAAGTGTCTTTTTAAATCCTGAAATCCCACTTGAAATCTGTCAACATCACTTAGAAGCCACTACTTTTGCTTAACTCATCCAGAAAGTATCTTTGCTTTGCAATTATGTAACATTAAGGGTTAGGAGTTTGCAAAGTCATTAAATGCTTTTCTTATTAGTATTGATCTACAACAGGATCAATGGAAATCTCAAGTGAAGGAAAGGCCAAGAGAGCAGTTACATTTGTGTTTTTTTTCATCCACCTCTTGGGCTTTAAAAAATAAATAAAATTAAGATATCACTTTCCTTTTATTGTTTTTATTTCAGGGTTATTCCACATAAATTAGGACAGTGTGGTGCAGAACTGTGACAATCAGCCCTTACAGTTTGAAGAGTTTCTAAAAAGCCAAATTAAACCCATTCCAATAAACAGGTTTGGTTTTCTGACTTTATTACTTGGATTCTCTTCTTTCCTATGGTATTTTGGGGGAATCAGTGACACGTTCTGTATTTTCTGTAAAATTACAAATGTATCCCTCATTATAGCTTTAGGTATTAGCTGCATCCTGGCAACCATAGCAACTGCCGGAGCTAGCCAGATAATCCTAAACAATTGAGCAACCATTCAGTATATTTCAGTCACTGATGGAGCCATTGAAGATACGTGCAGGTGCTCAGAACGGACTAATTCTTACTTATAGCTTAACCTTGATTCTTTTCTTTTTTTTTGGAAACTCATGCTCCCTAGCTGTAAAGCAAAATACAGCATTTGTCCTTCAGCTATGTTTGGGACCTATGAGAAAACGGATGATTTCATTGTTGGGCCTCTAAATAACTTAAAAGTAAGGTCTGGACCTTCTCTTTATGAAGCGCTGTAAAATAACTTGTGATTTGGCACTATATAAATAACATTGAATTCAATTAAATGATTTAATTCATGCAAAAGTTAACGGGGGGGGGGGGTTGATTTGGTGGATGGCTTCAAAAAGTCTGTACAGAGAAAATATTTAGATGTTCATGAGTTTTTCAATGTCTTAGCTTTTATTTCTTTATGGTCTGCTTTTCATGACCCATTATACTGCATGCAAGCTGATTTTTCGCTCCAGTTGTGGATTTTCTAGCAAATTCCAGGTCTGGATTCCTCTCATCAATTCCAGCTCCCATTTTCCCTTAGAATGACATACATTTGTGTTTTTAACTTTGCTTCATGTTAGTGTAAAAAGGTAAGAAAATAAAAATGGAATAAAAAGTTAATAAAAGGGTTAAAAACTGTAGGATTCATCTTTAAATGAGGCAGGGCCAAAAAATATTGCAAGTTGTTGCTTCATCTGCCAATTATAAGTCAATTTCAAGAATTCTCTATGACTGACACCTTCTACTTCATTTCTCCATTCTTTGCAACGCAACATCAAAGGAGTAGCTTTTTCCAAGGTGGACTTAGAGCCTGTTGGGCTGTTTTCTCCAAATGGGAGACTCGTGTCAGTAACAATAAAACAGAGCTTCCCTGAGGACAATTGTGCAGTAAAGCGGCAATACTTTATCCATGATTCTGATAGAGACCTTCCTATGAGACTGCGGTGGCCTTTCTTCTCTTGCACCACTTACTCCATTTCAGTATGTCTGGAGAATACCTATTCTCTGAGACACAGAAGCACATGAACACAGATAGTGGATCGTAATCCACTTGCCACCGCCTGTGATTGATTGTTTGCAAAGCTGGGAGACAGAGTTTCCCTTCAAGGCTTGCAGGACACTGGGCGTGTTACACATAAGATATATCCCTGATACAATGTGAGAGGGTTGCCAAATATCACTTCTTATCAGAACAAATTAACCATGTTGAGAATTTTCCCTCCCCTCTCCTCACCAACACCAATCCAGTTCTACGTGAAGTTTAATGCCTGATCTTCAAAAGCATATTCAAATGCAATGCCCACACCTTTGAATCCGACCCCTCCACTCAGCTGGAATAGTGCAAAGAATCTGCAATTCTGTGTCATATCAGGCGATCAAAGGCTAACACTTCTGGACTCTTTAGTTACTTTAATATAAATGGTTTTACGATAAAAAAATGGGTTAAAAATAAGTGTTTGATATGTATTCCTCATGCTTTAAAATCATGAGAGACATGATCAATAAACTTCTTAGGATCACATCATTTTTCATGCGATCTTCTCAGCATGACCATCCTTTGCTCATATTTTTTAAATGAATGTGGAAGTAGTTATGTAATAGTGGGTGTTGCATATAGTTAATGTATTCCTGCCCTGGAAAACCCACCTATCTTGATAATCTTAAACCTGAAAAAGGTGGGGGGCGGGTCCTACAGGTATTCATTTTTCCTGAAGATAATCTAACTGCATATCTACTAATCTGGCAAAAGGAGCAGACCGAATTTCAGACAGAAAAGCTCCAATTTAAAAATAATCCAAATATATTGAATCTTTAACATTTTGTATTTGGCCGATGCAGGGGATCAAAACAGCTTAGGAGCTTAAAAATACTATAAGGCCTTCGTTTGTTACCTTTCTATAGCATATTTTTGTATCAAAAGGTCACCCTCAGTGGTCATACTCAGTAACTTTAAAGCTGATGAAACAAGGCAGAAATATCTGTAAATTTATTGCGTTAGCTTAGCATTTTTTCAAACGATCAAACAGTTTCTGTTTGTGTTCAGAGGCATAATCAATTTAACATTTTTTTTAAATATTGAAATTGAAAAGTTCGATATAAAGTATTATAAGTAAGGTCATATAAATCATTCCTCTTATAATTGTGCATTCATGATACCTTGATTTAGGTTGAACTGTTTGAAATAACTTCCTCTTGGCCTTCAACTAATAACATAATTCAACTTCATCTTTAGTTATTTTCAAACCTTTATCCTTTGTCTTAAATAAAGAAATACAGAGGAAACCATTTGATCCACTGGATGACTAAAGGGAACAAATGATTGTCATTTGAATGTATTCAGACTTGATATAGACTGTAATCATTGAAGCTCAAAGCTGTTATTAACTGGATTGTTCTGCTCATCTAGTTTTTTGGAAGAATAAATGTGTCTGATTGTTATGACAATGTTTGATCATATCTTCATCAGATTTAATCACAGTACCTATAAAATGTTAGTGTACATTTTTCAGCATGAGACAGGAGATGTCACAATAATAATAAGAAGAAGCAAACACTTTTGATGTCATATTTGTGTGCGCACATCTGTGCACTGTGAGAGGAAGTTTGGTCTCAAGGAGGTCATTCTAATTGATTTAATAAGTCATTCCAATCCAAATTGTCATAAAATGCTAAATATTTTATGCACACATTTCTGAGAACAAATTGCATGTACATGTCGTCAAAACTTTGTTTAAAAAAATTGCTAAAAATTGCTGAATATTGCCAGAACAATATTTGATTTTAGCAAAAACATAGGTGTCATTTATTTTTCTTCTGTTTTGAAAAACAAAAAAAAGACATCAGATAAAAAAAAAATTCCAGGTATTGTTTACAGGGTCAGGATTAAACGTATAAAGGCCTAATACAGTCACATTCAGTGAAACTAATTCAATTTGATATCCTGTAAAATATCGTCATGTAATGAATCATGTCCATTGAGTTCAATACAGTCAAAAAGAAAATAAGTGCAGTACTTTCTGTAAGTTGAAAAAAAAAATTCAAAAATCGTCCTTCTAAGTGCACTTTATCATATAAGATTCATAGGGAATTATGTCAAATCTGACTAAAATTTAGGTTATAACTACATGGAGTTCAGTTAAATTATTTAAGTTCACTATGAAAAATGCAAAACAGCCCATTTTCAATCCACACTTGACATAAAATTGAGAGTGTTTTTCACCATTTTTAACATCTGATTCTAAAGCAGACCAAATTAAGTCTGATTTAAAGGAAGATAAAGTAAGGAGAGTACTAATTAATAAAAAAAATAACTGAACATAACTACCACATCACTGTTCACAAAAAGAAGTCGCTTGCTTTGGAGTTTTGCATTAATTACCCTTTGATTGTTTTACAACGGCAAAACAAAACCTTTGTCATTTTTTGTATGATTGATGTTTTCCTCCCAGTTTTTAATATGATCAGAGCTGATGGTTCATTAACCCCCGCAGAGGGATAACTGGCATGTAATCACAGAGCACTTGTCCATGTGTTGAAAAGTTGGGATGAAATGGCACCAGTGTTGCCAAGCGATTTGCATTTTGTATACTTTTCCTCACACTCTTTTTCCTTGAAATTGAAATTGTGCTTCTATCCAAGCCTTTTTTTTGTTTTACAATGGTTAGAAGTGGGAGGTTTCTTTTGAAAATAAATTAGCAGTATGTGTTCTTGGCAATCCATCCTAAATTAATCTGGTGCCAGAACAAATTAATGCACAACTGCTCATTTATAATGGCCATATGAATACCTCCATGAACCATTGTTGCGCTGAGTGTAATTTTACATCTGTCTATGCTTCAACATCATCACTAAGAGAGTATTTTTCTTTCCCTGTTGACAAAAATTGACATTCAAAGGGTCAAACCGGGGCCAAGCTGCAAAATATTAAAAAGGCCAATCACCTGCAAACAAGACTTTCAAGAGTCAAACTGGGATGTTCAGAGCAAACTGATAAGAAAAGAACAGGTCACTGACGGACTTGGACAAGGTTTTTGCCAGGTGAAAGCACTTGTTAGTGTTCCCTTCACTACATCAGCTGTCTTATCCAACCCTGACACCTGCTTTCTCAGAAGCTGATATTCAGATGTAAAAAAAAACAAATATAAGACAAGTGTGTAGGACATGTGGGCATCCACCTTCAACACACGTGTTTCAAGTGGAAATGATCAAAATCCTTTCATGGGCTGGTTCTCACATTGTTCTGTCTTGCTGTGATTGACATCACAAAATAAATGTTCTTTTACTGCCATTTAAATGCATGGAAAAATCCCACATGAGGACTGTTGACTTCAGGAAAATCCAACTTATGTTGCTGTTTTGTGAGGCACCATATGGATTTTTGGGAGTTGCATTTTAATGTGATTCATAAAGTTAAAAAAACAACAAAAAGAAACCAGAAAAAGAAATGATATTGCTTGCTTTAAATCAGCATCCTATAACTTTAATACACCAGCAAAAGACTGTCAAGTGGAAGTATGAACCATGGCTAATCAAGACTAAGATGCTAAGACGTGCTTCTCTTTGTGGATAAATCATACACTGATGAACATAACCAGCTGTGATATATAATTTGTTATTAAGTCTTTTATGATACTAAGTGTAAGCAACCCTCTATAATAACAGTGCTACATCAAAATCTTCAATTGGTTCCATTTTCTCTTTTTTTGGTGTTATTCAAGCTGTGCTGTATAGTCTTTGCCTCATTTGGGAATCCAGCAATAGAAATCTTTTTTTTTTCCCCACTTGATAACAAAAGGTTGCTGCCCTGTTGTATCGCTTGAGTAAAATGTCATCAACAGCTGTGCTTTTATTCATAAATGCTGGTAGGTTAGGGTTAGTCAGGGTTAAACTGGGTTAAACAAATGGTGTGACCGTGCAAACAATCAAGAGGAGCTGAAGAAATCGTCTTTTTCCAGAAAAATTGTATGACTGACCTCACACATCGGGGGATAGTGAATGAGAAAGTACCTCTGGAGAAACAGAGGAGATGGGCAATTCAAAGGGGAAATATATAGATATAAACGGCCTTGGCCTCGGGAACTAGATATCCCCTTATATCTAGTTCTAGTCGATGTGAAGTGGACAGCCCTGCCACTCTCTTTGGGGAAATATCCAAAGTATCTGTGACTTTGCTGTATCTGCATTAGCCTCAGTGCCTCGCGACCAATTTTTCCCAAAAGTTTAGAGTTTTGACTGTTATTGAAGACAGATATTAGAGTTATATAGATTTGTGACTCCACTGGAGATGGGGCCATTGGCGGGAAATGGAAAGGTTGCAGCACCTGATTTTTATCTTTATGTACAAGCCAGTGTTTCACTGATCCGTATCAGGGAATGCAATTATGTTGTCTTATTTGTACTTTAGGAGTATAAGTCAAGATATGATCTGATGTGTAGTACGAAGAAACTGGTTTGAATGCTAACAGCCCATTAAAAGATAATTGTGATTGTCTTGGCTTATCTATATGTTCTAATAGGGAGCATTTCAAAGTTATGTAGATATTTGGATTTCTTTAAATAAACAAATAAATAAATAAATAAAAAACGCCACATAATACTGTTTTCACTTCATCGTTCAATGTTACTATATGAAGATAAATAGACAAAAGAAGCTATTTAACTCATTTAGAATAACTTAAACCCATTAATCGGGGAGGAAAAATGAGAAACCACAGAAAGTGGATGCCATGGATCCTCCATCCAGAGGATCCTCCAGCCAGACAGAACACTAAGTTTCACAACTGACAAATCAGTAGTTACAGATAAAAATTTTTAAAAAATGTATCTAATGCAACCAAATTAAGAAACAAGAGAATTGTGTTGTTTCTTTTAAATAACAAAGACAAGGACTACTGAAAAATGCTTGATGTCTTTTACAGGGAATAGATTTGCTTGGAAGCAAATGGCAATACAGACAGAGAACAGAATAAAAAAGACAACCTAAGCAAACCAAGTTCACACAGGACTGAAAAAAAGACAATGAAGAAAACTCCAAGAGCAGCCAAAAGTAATGAGCAAATTCCAGCCTCAAATCCTCCTGATTTTGTCTGTCCAAGCACTTTCTCTGGAGCTTTATGAAACAGAGTTATTCCACATGTTTATGCCATCTTTGATTTATAATCCCACCACAGTGTCGGGCTGAGAAAGCTCCCCTCTGGTGGTGTTTTTCTTGTGCACTTGTCACACTGTGTCATACAGCTCACTGCTGTCAGAGCGTGATGCACATGTTCATCAGAAATGCAGACAAGGCACTTTGATCACAAACTGTGGGGCCTGGAGAGCTGGTGAGCAGGTGTTTGCTGCCTTGACAATGTCACTACCTCTGTTCCATCTGGTCTTACTCTAACATCCATATGCATGGTGTTTTCAGGCTTGCCATCACCAGCCCTCCACTCCCTTTCTCTTTTAGTTTATAGAGACAAGGACCACCTTTATTACTCCTAGCAGCAACCTCCACTGTTCTTACTGTGTCATTATCTCTTATAAAGCTTATGGTAGAATGTTTATTTAAAGGATTTATGTGTCAAAGATTGCAGCAAACGGTACTTTTTCCACTGTTAAATCATCCAGTTAAAATGCCAAATGTTTAAACTCAGGAGGATGATTGAATCATTTCAGCTCTATTTTAATTAGTACATTTGAACAAGTGTCTCCTTAAGTTGAGCAGCTGATTTCAGCAGTGGTGTCTTCCAGAAACAGACCACAGAGCGGCTCCACAGAGAGTGAATAATGGAACAACTGCTGCGACTGTGACAGCAGACATGGTGATTTTACTGGCACACAGGCACACACTCCTATGCACAGCTGGAAGCCCAACATTCACATAAAACCCATTCTATGAGCAGCCAGAGTGGGTCAATAATTCACTCTCAATGGGCCATCACCAGAAAGGGCCTCCTGATGCCACCATCAGGTCGAGGTTTAAGTGCTTTGACTTCAGGCGGAGAGACAGCTGGTAGTTTGCAGACATTAACTTTATTGGACAGAATCCCCACAACTGAACTATACATTTCAGGTTTAAGGTAGACTGTTCTGCTTTCAGTACACAGGCATTTTTAAGACACCATCTAAACAAAGGTAATCAAAACAGATCTGTGTCAATAAATACAAAACCTATTAGCATTGGAGCATATTTATGTCAGTCAATATGCGCTGTGAAATAAAAAGATACATCCCTCTGAGTGCTTTTGCAAACATTTGGACAAACATTTGTTTTTTTTCTGTGCTTAAATAAGCACCAGTGTCAGCAATAAGATAACACTAACATTTTTGTACATGTCAATGATTAAAGTTAATTTGGGAGAAGGAAATATTTTAAAATCACGATTGATTAGGATAGTTCTTCAGTCAAGTGTGATTATGGTAAAACCAGTGACAATAAATCGCTGTGAAAACTGTCACACGCCAAATCCAAGAGATTACTTTGATATTTCTTTTATATGTCTTTTTTCAAACCTAATAGTTATTAGTTCTGATATTGAAATCAGTGAGTCACTCTTTGATTAGAATGAATGATTTTTGCATGTGCTCCAGCACAAAATAAATAAAATAAAATACTACCATCTCTTGGAAATGAGACTGATGTAACTATCCACCAACCCCATATCCTATGATATAGACCCAACAAGTTGTGAAAATATAATTAGAACACCTAGCTATTAATATGAAGCAGTTGGGGGCTGGTGGCTGATTATTCATTACCTCTCGTCGACACGCTTGCACAGCTGCCCGAGCAGTGTGTCGCTGTCACAGTCGCCCCATCTGCTTGATGCTTGTGGTTAAAATAAGCCCAATAAATGAACGAGAGTGGGGAAATAAGGAAGGGCTTTGGTAATGCAAATTAAAAGAAAAGCTAGAGGAAACCATTTCACCCAGCGAAAATGTGTAACTTTGGGTAATCCTCTTAAAAAGAAAAGAAAAAAGAAAAGAGGGTGGGGATTCTTTTCTGATGCACCACTTACACATTTACTAGTCATATCAAATCTGGGTTTGTGTTTTGAATGTCCAGTTTCACTCTTTTTTTTTTTCTTCTTTCAACCGGTTCTGCATGAAATTAGATCAGTCTGAATCTTTAAAATGGATTAAAGGGTTTGCCATAGTTAATATTTTTGTACAGCACAAGAGAAGCTCTGAATGTCAGTAAGTGTGAATTTAGTTTTTAATCATTTAATGGGCTTTAATCATTAGCTTTTAACTCAATAGTTAAATTCATGGTATACATCTGACAGTTCTCATGCCTGGTAAGACTTGAAATTAGATGCTAATACATACATGGCCTACGGTAAAAAAGACTGCTGACTTTTGTAATGATACATGAGGGTCATCGTCATTTTTAAATTAAAGTAAATGTTTCCTTTAATGGCTATTCACACATTTTTTTAAACAAGTTGAAAAAACAAGTCTATGTTTTTGTCAAGAGAACCATGGATTCAGAATCCCTGTATAAATAAGATACAGTAAAATAGTCCACTCAGAAACACGTAGGAGGGATTAAAGGTGAAATCCAGCCATGATTTTCCCATTCAAATCATGTTTCAGCACTTTATAGGCTTCTGTATTTTCTATATATTTTAATTTTCTTTTCTATTTTTCTTTGTCAAAATTCAAGAAACAATACAGATTATTTAATTTCATCCCAAAAATATACCCACTAGCCTCTATCCCAAGGCTGTCCTCAGACAATTAACTTTGTTTTGAGATTTATACTTAGAAATGCAAAGCTGTGCCCATAATCTAAACCTTCTGTGTAGAAAAATGTGACGGAGGGCTGTTGTACTGGAAAACTGCCATACTGTGACCTAAGCATCTCACACACATCTCATGACACCCTCAGGCAATAGTGTCCAGTTGTAGTTTAAAATATTTGTATAAATGCATCTCTTTTGAAGAACAGGTTTAACATAAAATTGTAACTTTTAAGTAGACTGGACAGAGAGAAAGTGCAGTTAGGAAATGTTACGGTGATAAACCACGGGAGCAAGATAAGAATAACCTCAGGGACTGCTGGAGATGCACAGATAAATGTTTGAATGCAAACACAAATAAAAATAATAAAAGAATTATGTATTATTATTAAATAAAAGTGTAATCATAAAAATCAAAACTAAAACAACAAAAGCACCACAACCAGCAGCACCAAAAACAAGGAAGGGGATCCCTTACTGCTAGAGACACAGGCCGGGAGGACTATATATGCTGACAGAGAAAAAAAGAAGGAACTGGAGGATATATTCCTCTCGCAACAAGACACAAGTGGAATCAATGAGGCAATCACGCAGAATAAGCAAAGCTCAAAACTAAACAAATGAAGAGATCATCAAATCAAGGCAGGAAGGTAGAGGCAGAAGCCATCTGAAAAAACAAGGAAAAAAGACAACTGTTCATTTATTTCCTTGTTCAACTGAGGGTAAAGGGAAGAAGAGTGCATTGCATTGCTTTGGCTTTGTCGGTTAAACTTGAAGAGAGAACTAAATGCCAAAAGAAAGAATATCTGGGTTGAGTGCACTGTTCAGATAAGCCTATACACTCTAAAAGACTTCCAGATATCGTCTGTGCTGTAAACATGTCAGCATTTTTCCTCCTATATGTAGAAAGATGACAGCCAAAAGCTGCTGCTGCAACATAAACTCAGGACAATCTCATGCTGGTGAAAAAGAAGAAAAGTAGCTGTTTCATGATGAAAATATTTCTTTAAGAATAGCATTTGCATGACACACCAGACCTGTTTCACCTTTTGTTGTCGACTGGGTTTTTCATTGGATGTGTTTATAGCTGGAAATGTAGACCTCCCATCTTTTTCCTGATTTGTACACTTCTGAAGGACAGTTGACATGCGTACAAATCCAATCTTTCTCCATGGAGAAGAAAATAAAACCCGGCGTTGTTGTGATGACAGACAGATTTCCACAGGAAGTTACACTTCTGCCTGAGACGCTGAGGTGAGAACTTGCTGGTGACATTTCAAAATGAAGACGGGGCTAACGACACAGAGCAGACGCTTCTTGTTTAATCCTCTTTATCTCTGCACTTTGTAGCCGTGGTGGATAAAAGGCGAACAAATAAGCACAATTGCTGCTGCTAAAACGATAAGAGTAGGTGGAAAATTAAAATGAGATGATATCTTGAGTATAATGATCAAAATTATATAGCTACATGTTTTTGTTGTTACTGTTGTGTCATTTCTTTTTTTTTTTACATAAGTTTGAAAAATCCCACAAATCCACTAAATACAGTTGGTTTTCGAGCTGCTTTCGGACTAATCCAAAATAAATCAGACCTTGGTGGAGGAGGGCTGAGTCACACCAGCTTTTAGATGGATGTAATTACCACACAGTGCACATGACAAGGCTGTCACAAGAGAGATGCTGACACAGGCTTTGTGTACAATAATCTGACATTAGTCTTTTTCTATCTTAATTAGTTTCACAGACGATCGTGTCGGGCTGGCCCTGCAAAACTGTTCTAAGTCAACCAGCAGCTACAACTCAGTACATACAGATGAGGGATTGTTGGGGTTTCTACATGAAGTAAGTCACTACAGTTACCATGCATTGGAATATACATACGAGACGTGACAACTTTTTTCCCATCCATAGATTGGTATGTCACTATTGATTTGTAAGTCATTTACACACGGGAATGGTTTCGGTAAAGAGCTACAATGACTGGGTTAGAGTTGGAAAAAAATGGCCTGGACAGATTCATGATCGTGTCCCTATCACAATGTTGGGAACTGCCTCAGAAACAGGAGGGGGAATCATTTCCATTTCATCCACTCTAAACTTGGCATTATTCAGGAAATGTGGACAAACACACCTCGCAGGATGTTTTCAGAGTGACTGTAGTCTTCCCGTGGCTTTTTTGTTCTTCTGACGGGAGGTGAAATCAGTTGTACAAGGTTTTTATTCTCACTCTGAGAAGCTGCCAAATAATTTTGCACTCGTGGCCGCTTGCACACTCACACGATGCAATGGCAACTCCACACACATGGGGAAGCTCCTGTAACTGTCACCACACATTCACAAAGTGACACAAAAAGTTGTCCATGTTGAGGGAACACTATCTCCAGTGGAGAGCAGGGAGACGGAGAAGTCATGTGCTGTTCACTGGAAAAAACAGTATACTGAAACCTGCTGATTATTACTTCACTCATGACACTGCTGCACCTCATTATAGTCTCTCAAGATGGTGTTCACAGTTTTTTTCCAAATGTTTTTCCTCTGTGAAAAAGTGCTCGTTGTAATGTACTTTACCTACACACTGAGAGGAGCACTCCAGTCATTAACAGCATCATGTTGTGCCTTATTAAAATGCAACTTCTGATTAATCTTTATGCTCTGGTACATCATCTTTTGCTGACCCATTTTTATGCTTCTCTGCTCTGGATTTGGTTAATAAATTAGCAAAATTGACCTGAAAATGAATAACATGTCATTATGCATTTAAAGTAACACAATTAGATATCAGGTTGATATCACCGTCCAAATCCAGTGTGTCATTTCTCACACTGGTCCTCCGGTATATCAGGAAAGTGTTAATTGAGGAGACTTTAAAATAAGAATCATGATATTTAATGAGCCAGCAAAACGTAAGTGATTCCACAAAGTTATCAGTCATACTAATCCCGAAAGATGACATGTTGAAAAAACTATTTTTCCATCATAGTGACACTGTGCATTTTGATATACACATAAACTATAGACTCAGATTTGATGGGAATAATTTTCGATGGCTCGCTGACAGATTTCAACTTACACTTCCTCCTTCTCCTCCATTGTCAGAAACTATTTTGTTGCCTCTTAAATCAGTGTTGGGAGATGGAGGATTTCTGGTTGAAGGCTGTGGTGGGATTTGGGGAATAGCTGCTACTACAGATTGAGGATGGAGAAAAGGATGACTGGTGACTGACAAAACAGACTTCTGGGAAGGCTTAGTTATTTTATAGTTTTAAGGTCAAGCAGTGGTGAAGGGAGGACCCTGCTCAGTCCGTGCAACTTTTATGCCGAGCCAAATGTGCAACAATCTGCTTTGTGCAAACTTCATCTAAAGATGTAGTGAAGAAGCTTCTCTTAATTTTTTTTCAACAAAAACGAAGCACCAACCCTGTCTGGTGTTTTATTAGATATCTCTTGAAAATACTTCTTAAATAGTACTCAGTTTGTGGAGGGAAAATGAGTTAAAGCTCACTAAAGCAGAGAAATGACTTCAATGCTCTGCACCTGCTTAGAGCGCATGCACTGTGTGGGAAAATGTGCAGTGTATCCCTCCAATGGTTTACATAACTGAAACGATGTGCTTGAGCTCTTCTCTGCTTATCATCCTGAGCCACACTTTATTGCCATGGCCACCTCAAAAGAAAATTAAATGCAGCCTCATCCGTTTGATACCCCCCAAGCACATTTTGTGAGCTTCTATTGCCGCTTAGATATTGTTGAGCTGTTGTATTTTTCAAACACTTGCCTACAAAGATCCTACTAAATGCCTTTTTTTTTTCTGTTTTCTTTTTGCCTGCAATCGCTATGACTCACACTACCTTTTGACGTCTGTCAACACCCCGTGTGTCTAACAATATCCTTTATAGCTGGTAAAAACAATGAGCAGTTAACACTGACAACATAATGCTCTAATGCAAGGATGCTGAAAATTTCATGATTTTTTCAAGAATATTTTTTTATTGTGATGTCTAAAATTTATGTTAATGACTGAAATTGTTAAATTAAAACTATACAAGACTAAATGCCCACCGAGCCTTTGGAAACCATTTAACTGTGATCCTAAAAAAAGGAAAACCAATTAATAACATATTGGAAAGTAAATTACCTTTGCGATTCAGCTGAGAATTCGTTCATGTATTTTGCCCTCTCTAATTATTTTCATCAAAGGATTTAGCTGTTCAAGTTTTAACTAGCTTCAGAGAAACTGTGAAATGTTGAAATTACACTGTATGCAGTGATAGTACACGGGCACCCAGTGAGAGCTGCAACATTATATTTCCTAAAAGTCTGGAGTTTTGGCTATGCGCACACTGGCTCAGCTACGCCTGATCATCACATGCATAACTTATGTAATGCTGCTATATAAATAGAGAGGCTCCTGTGGGAGTGCATTTGGACACTTTGTGACCAGTTCCCATTGCCGAAATTTAACATCAATGTGAAAAGAAAAAAAAAAACAGACTTTAGAATTTCTCCCATTTTACTGCTTTATGGCTGAGCATTGAATAACTATATCTGGTAGACTGCAACATGAAAAATGATTGAGGCTGGTAAAATAACTAACAGTGAAGAACATATGTTGTCTGCAGCCCAGGAAATAACATACAAAAAATGTAAAAAAAAACAATGAATTGGCAACTGCAATTTCTGAGTAATCAGTGTTAATGTCATTATTTAGTGTTTCTTGTTAAAAAAAAAAGAAAAAAAATAGTTATCTCGAGGAGTAAAGAGTTAAAAAAATAGTAAAACAAGTGCAACACTTTGAGCCATGGTGCAGGAGTTTGAATTCGTGCAGATATGACACCTGCTTTTTCATTTTTGTGATGAGTTCTATGTACCTAAACTCTTCATTTACTCCCCATTTCTGACACATGCAGTAGATCAAATAACTACAAGAGCTTGCATCTTCTTTGGATGCTGCACTTTTAACAAATAGTAATAACTTTTCAAAACTAGCACATTCTACATTTTTGTTGTCATTTTTGAGAGAACATT
This sequence comes from Menidia beryllina, assembly GCA_013363375.1. Classification (NCBI taxonomy): domain Eukaryota; kingdom Metazoa; phylum Chordata; class Actinopteri; order Atheriniformes; family Atherinopsidae; genus Menidia; species Menidia beryllina. The sequence continues at coordinate 2,344,740 of JABUIW010000060.1, forward strand.
TGGTCTTTCTGTGCAAACGCCAATGATATTAATTCTAAACTAAAGAGAAACAGTGCACCATATACAATGTAATGATGTTGTATCCAATTTTTAAAAAAAGTTAAACAGCAGATTTTCATTACATTATTTTGGATGGGTTGTTTTTGCCCATGGCTCCTTTAGCTCCTTTTTTCAGTCCTATAGACAACAAGAAAGTAATAAATCACTGCCTTAAAATCACAGCTCTCTGGGATATAAGCTTTCTTCGGCAGACAAGTTATTTTATTGGCTTTGCTGATTAATAGATGTTCGTATGAGCAATGAGCTCAGCACATTTAATCTGCAATTACCCTTGTTTGCCGTATACTTAAAATTATCTATGTGTTAATCAGAATTTCACAGTGTTCACTAGTCGTAATAAATAATAGCTATGATTGTACACCCTTTTTATTCTCTGTCCTGCATTTTCACCTCTTCTCACAGCACACCACCTATGACCTCCTGTTACAAAAACATGAGAAAAAGCGTCATCGCCTCCTTTCAATATCCCCGGTTTTCGGAGTGTAACTTCTTAATTTTCCTTTCTTCTTTTTTCCCCAACAACATTGTGATGCAATCACCGAAAAAGAATGCACGTTCACATTCATAATTTAAAAGTATCAGCAGAGAAAGAAGACTGTCAGGACCTACCAGGACATGGAGGTTTAAATCATGTGCTATCGATTTTGAACTTGCACCAAATCTTGGCAAGTGCTGAATTGCTTGAGGTATATTACAGTGAGTGTGATCAGGATTGCAGAGATACAAAACTAAATGATTTCCTGGTCACATGTATCAGTGCTCACTCAAACTATGAAATAGAATATAGTGTAGTTGTTCATATTTCAAATCCAAACTACCATTAAGGTGCAAAATAACTTTGCATTGGAAAGAGATGCAGCAGCACAATAGTGTAGCTTAAAGGTGTAATTATGAATATAGGGCTTAAAGAAAGCCGCTTACAAAGCAGCCATGGACATCCCAGTTTCTGACAGAAAACACTAACAAAAAGAATAGAGAGCTTCAGGCCATACCATCATCACCAAGTTCCTGTGGACCACGGGGAACAATGGGACCCAGTAAAAAACTGACCAAGAAATCTGAATAGAATTTTAGGAAATTAGCAGAGACTGAGTAAGATACTTTTTATGAAAAGAAAAATACATATTGAGGGTAATTTCCAACTCAAAAGCCTGAGGAAAAAGAAAGTGAAAACTGGTCGACCCAGTGCACTGCTCAGCGGAGGGAGAGTGGAGCAGAGTGTTCAGGGGCGTCAGAGAAGTCACTGAGGGGTAAAACAGAACCAGAGGAGAGAATCCACGCTTACATAAGTGTTGATCCAGATCTGAACAAGATTTCAGACCACAGACTCCAGTCTTTCTTGTCTCATGATGAAGAGCATCAATGACCCACCAAGGACTAATAAGAAGATAAGCAGCTGTTGGCCAGATGTTACTGGACAGGAGAAGGGGAAAATTGATTTAATTCTTTAGTCCTGGCGTCAGGTGAAGTGGGAACGATCTCTGCCTTCTGTAGCTGAATTTTCTGCAACACATAAGTCTGACTCTTTGATTTAACTGTTTAGCATTCTAAGGATTGAGTTGTTGTTCCCTGGACCATTGCTTTCTCATCAACCATAATAAACTAAGCAGATGCACATTGCACCACTCATAATAATGCATGTTTACCATACATGTGTTAAAACTTTGCTAATTAACATCACCAAGCAACCGTACTTTCAATTCTTAATCTTTCCTAAAATCAGACTAATGAACAACACATAAAAAGTGCCAAATGTTTTCTCAAAAAGTTCAATTGGCTTTCAGCATCAGAGAGCTGAAACTTTCCCTGTTTTGAGACACAATTTCTTTGAGTCCCATGTTGAACTGGAACACACACCCATACACACACACACACACACACACACACACACATAGGCAGTCTTTGCTTATTCTGACTGGAACATTGCCTTCAAATAAAAAGTGTATCCTCTGGGTTTTCATACGCTCTGAGGCCTGGGTATGTGTAAGATGCTTGCCGTTCAGTAAAGCTGGCAACGGAACATTTCCATGCAAAGCTGGTTTCCTCATTGGACAAGGTAAAATGTGAGGGAGCAGGAATCAGAGGTCCTTCTTAATTTGGTTGCGATGCGGTGGCATCCATGCATGGCTGAAGAGACCTCCACAACACAATACAAAGAGATGAAATCATGACAATAAGATTCTACCATCACAGAATCTGTAGCATTTTTAAAGCTCTATTTTATCCAAATTATCATAAACATGTGAAAGGCATCTTGAACTTCAGAGACCCATTTTAAATGTTTTCTTTTTTGGTATTTAAAAATAGTTTTCTTCTACATCTTTCCCTTTCATCCAGATGAAGACAATTGAGGTTCTTCAAGGATATTTCAATGAAAGGTTAAACTAACAAACAGTTAGTTGTTAGTTAAAAAGAGTTCTTGAACAAGTTTTTCTCTATTTTCTCTAAAAGTACATTTAGTTGAACCTCTTCCATAGTCAACTTGAATTACTTAATTTGTCGTTCTTACTTACGGACAGGTCATATCAGTGCACCCATTAGGATGATCTTTCGGAAAAAAGACATATTATAGACCTGAATTAGAGGGCTCAATAACAACATTTTAATTGAAAGTAACAAATGCCAAAGGCATTCTGGAGTTCAAAGAATAGGATGTTATCTCCCACGCTCAGAGAACAGAATGACTCTCACCCCACTGTCAATTAGTAAATTAAATCATTCTGAATTAATGGTAACTAATTGGCTACTTAATTCAGCTAAAAAAAAACTCAAAATAAAAGGCCCAAACCTCAGCTCCTGAAATACAGTGGTTTTCTCAATTTTCCATCACAAATGAAATAATAACAAGAATCACTTTGCAATGTAATGGTCAAAGTAATATTTTCACTGTAAGAGATCAGGCATCCTTTTTCTCCATTTAGTGGTGCACCTGATTGTTTAGATAAAATAGGCCACTGTGCTGTTTAACATTGCGGAAGTAAAGGAACTGAGAGGTCAATGTCAGGCCTAAATGGGAGAAAAGGACAGTTTTCCCCTAAATTACATCACATTTGAGTTCAGTGTGGCCCTCTGTGGCCAGGATGTTGCACAGGACTCAACAGGTCTCAGGCTATATATCTTGCATGAATTCAACAAGAAGTCTTTTAGTTTCTTTGTTTTTTTTTGTTGTTTTTTTCATGTACAAGTTAAACCTGAATCGCTATATGCTAATTTTGCGATTTAACATATGCAAGCATTCCCATTGGCTTCGCCTCAAGACAAACTTTCATGAATCTCAATGTGACTGATAAGAAGTTTCTTAAACAGGACACCTGCAGCTCAGATTGCGGCATTCCCGTCATCAAAGTATTTTAGTACTTGCAGAACAAAAATAAAAATGGCCTCTCATGGGGAATATATTGCAAACTTACCTTTTACACGGTTTTGCACAGCTTCAGGTTGGAGTAATTACATATTGTTAAGCAAGTCCCTCATGGCTCATGAGAACACGGGCGAGTGCGAGGAATGTGTGCTCTTGAAGCATTATATTCCTCTGAGAAGCACTCCATTTTTTTCATGTTTCATTATTTATTTTTTTAGATCCCAGAGCAGCTTGACTTCAAAGGACTGAAACATTCCTCGAGTAGCCAGGTTTCTATGTCTAATTAAAGATTCAAGATGTGCTTCTTCCTACAAGAGTGTGTTTTTGTAAACAATCAATATTTCTATGTTAGAAATAGATAATTGAGAGCCACATATGATTGGAGTCAAAATCAAAACAGTAATCAACCCAGTGAAATAGGTTTTTGTGAATCAAGATGTTAACCATATCCAGAGACACTTAACCCTGGAATGTCAGGCACGATCACCAGAGCCTCATAATTACAATCACTGACATTTGTGGGCATATATCTAAAGTAAACAAGTCCTGAAAAAATGTTGCTAACTACATTATCAAAACTTTAAGTCTGGTCTGAGATAAGCAATCAAGTTCAAGTATCATATCCATAACTTGTATTTCATTCATGATAAAAAAAAGTGTCATGTCTGAAGGTTGGTGGGCTAAATAAATAGGACTTCAGTCCTGGAGATGAGTTAAGACTATGTTTTTAGCAGGTATTAACCATAAATAAAAGAGATAAGTGACACTCATTTCTCTATTTTCAAAATCTTTAAAATCTTATTTTTACCTTTATTTTCTTATCTAAAAAAAACAGCTTGGGCATCAGAAGAAACTTTACTTTTTTCTGGTTGTTGTCTGAAAGTTTGTGTTTCCTATCTCAACTGGTGCATTTTCAATTGTCAAAGAAACTTTAACATGTCAATCCAATGAAACTTTCCTCTTTGTTTTTTGCTTTTTTCTCTTTACAGAAAAATTATTATAATAAAACCCATGAACCACAGCTATCCATCTCCCGGGATGTTTAATTAGCTTGCTTACTAAAGTGTGTCATGCTTCAGCAACACAATAGAAGAAAATCATTGGTTTGTGGGATTATTTGTGCCAGGATTTTGGTAACTCAACCTGGTTCATTTTTTGGGTCATTCCGCAAATAGTTATATTCAGTGTTTGATCAATTATGTAACATTATGGACATTTTATGTGCAAATTGTGGAAATTATTCAGATGTCATGAACATCTTATCTTGCCGTTGTACTTTCTACCCAAATGTACCTTCACAGAGATTTTTTTATTTATTTTAATTTTTTCTTTCCTTGGATGCTGGTGATGTTTCGTCCGCATGACCTGGTGCTTACTGCACAGGTGCAGCATAAAAGTCTCTTATGCATTCCACCATCTGTTAGTGGAGTGGGCTCACAGTAATGATAATAATAATGATAATGGCTGCTCTGGTAGAAGTTCTGCTTATCTGTTTATTTAGATATTAGGAATCTGGATGCCCTCAATGCGTCAGACGGCTTTACAAGGCTCAGGAACAAACGTGTGCACAAAACTTTCAGCTCAGAAAGACATTTCCATAATTTTTTCCTCACACTTAAATAAGGTATGTTTCATGTAAACACAGAAAATGCATAAGCAGTGAAAGAAAGCAGGGGATAAGGGGAGGTCATGGAGCACATCTTATTCTTTCTGTTTTGTTGAGGAATATAACCTTAAAAAAAGATGTATCAATTTACTTTTTAAAAGCGATTGCCAATGATACGGTAACATATTGGTTAAACACGGACTTCTGTTGTATTTATATATATATATATATATATATATATATATATATATATATATACTGTATATATATGTTTTTTTTTGTTTTTTTACAGCTTACAGACTGGAAATAGAAACTATTGCTAATAGCTGTCAAGTGTAAGATATAACAGCATATGACATAATGAAAGTGAAATCTAAAAGGAAAAGGTGTTGCTGCTTAGGAACCTGAGTGAGGCCTGAAAAGCTGTTTCCAGAATTGGGCATCCAGATGAGATCAACAACTGCACCTGAATTGACCAGCTGCTTAAATCAGGAAAAAGTACAAAAGGCACAACAACAACAAAAAAAAGTAATGAATGACAGAATATTGAAGAATTTGTCTTAAAATCCATACACAGAGTAATACATGTCTCAGTTTGAAAGGATTCACAAAACCACCTGGGTCTTAAAGAGCTGATTCAGCAAACACATTTAAGCACAAATGTTGAACAATTTAGAAGATATGTATGGCAGCAAGATAGATTTATCCCTGTTAAAGTCCAAATCTATGAGCACATGGGACAATGCCAAGTCAATATTGATGCGTCAGAAATTCAGGCTTTCAAGCGCACTGCACCTTAAACAAAACAGTCCCTGTAGTGAAAGCTGCTCTTTGGGCTCAGAAAGGCGCCTAAAAGCTGCAGCAAGAGAAAATGTGTTTCTGCAGACACAAACACAAGAGTAAAACACCCCGATTGCATCAGTCTCCTCTGAGTCGGGGCTCATATCAGGTCCTTTGGTGACAGGGAATAATTTTTTGTTCTCATGTTTTGGACAAATAGGAGGAACTAGACATAGGATTACGACACAGAGAATCCCTGTGGGACAGTCGCCTGAGAACAACGTCTACTGCTGGGGCATAACGGTTTGGTCAAATTAGGGTAACACCGTATCTTGGTGAAATGTCACTCCTAAAAACAAACTAAACCATGTTCTTCATATCATATCAACACAATGGTTCCAGTGAAAACCTTTGATTGGCTGCATAGTGCAGTGCTGTATTACTAATCCGAATCATTCTACTATACATAAAAGCACTGTTTTCTTGTGGAGAGCTGAACCAGAGTCCCTGTGCTTCTTGCCTCATGTGAATCAGAAAGCAAAAAAATGTGTTTTTTGCACAAAGCTTTCCAAACTTGACATGTGAACAAACTATGGTGGAATCTAAGGCAGGTTCTGGATCATCACTTTCCCCTTCTTTCTTCTTTGTGCAGACATTCCTGTGTTGCAGATTTTCCTGCTTTCCCTTTAATTTTCAATCATATCATATGTGAATCCCATGTTACTATTCTTATAATGCTACTGAGCAGAGTCATAAAGGTTTGCGCAAAGCAAAGTTTGTTCAACCAACTGCTTTTCCAAACGGTCCATTTCAACAGTAATGAACAAAGAACCTAAACAAATCTTTATGCTTTGTATTTTTATTCATGATAACTATAAGCAAACGGTGAACCATAGGTAACAGGTAAATACCTCAGTGGAGGTTTAAACGGGCCTGATGTGTCCGATTATACAAATTTATTCATGAAATTAGAGGATCCCAAAGAAGTTGAGGAACTCACTTATCAAAACCAAAGTCTGCCAAACATGTGAAGCATCATAAACCCGAGCTTCCCCATTTACCAACGGAAACAGATTCAGATGAGCTCGACACAAAAGAAAACATGTGGGTGTTGACTCAGTCATTCCACACGTAAAGCTGATATGGCAGGAAGCCCAGAGTATACAGAGCTGTATAACGTCTCTCCGGCACATAATGCCAATGTCCTGGCTAACAATGTGTGTTGTGGAGAGTATCATGTTGAATAGACAACTGATTTTCAAGGTGAACAAAACAGAAGACTGAAAAATGACACAATGAGCACTGAGGTTGTACCTTGGAAGTGGTAATTACCTGCAGTTCTTCTGTGGGACTGTATTACGCGCAATGTGTGATAAAAGAATGATATAATCCCTGACTAAATAAAAATTCCGTTCAAAGAGATACCAGGAAAAAAGAACGGTTTCCTCTAGCGATCCTGGACTTCTTCAGGAAATCTAACTTGTTTTAGAGGTCTCGATTTGGATTTGTTATATAATGTCTCATTTCATCATGCACTGAGGAAAAGCGTGGCCTGGTTGAGTCCATATGTCTGAAATCCACTCCGTTCCAAATCAACACACAAACAAACACACATGTAACTCCACAAACAGCAGTACAGTTGGGAGGTTGAGTCATCAAATTGGAATTTCAGCTGCTGCAGAGAGAAAAAAGAGCAATTCATTGTTAAGGAGATTAGAGGAACAGTCAGAGGAGAGAATCCCCTTTGCTTTAATCCCATATGGGTTTAAATGGAGAGGAGCAGACCCTGTTTGAACATTTCTGAAACCAAACTGTCAGTTTGGTTCAAAACTGAGAAAGAAGTGTTGCTAACATTCAGAGCTGCTTAAACCTAAAGCTGTGATAGCTGTTTGGTGTGAGAGACAAATCTTGAAATTGTTTTTAACCACCTGAGCCTCTCCACTTCAGATCAGCAGTTTTACAGGAACACGACGACAGCTTCTGTCTTGAACATAAGAAACAACAATAGCAGGTGATTTTGTCTTTGAAATAAAGTCATGGAGGGAAGATTAGGCTCTTAGCAAATCACAAGCATGGAGGGGAATATCTAATTGCGATGATGCAAACTGCATATTGCATATTGTTAATATGAAACTGCTGTTTACTGGATGTGTTTGCAAATCCACCAGCAGATTCCACAGGCACAGACACGTCCGGTGCAGGCTGTGACAGTTGTGTTTGGTGTGGAAAAAAAAAAAAAACACTCACAAGCCAAAATATGTTTCCCCCACTATGACAATGATAAGATGATGAAAGCATTTTCCTGAGCTAACACAGCATTCTGGACATGTGTCCGGCTTAATAAGACAAAATATTGTGCTTATTCCTATGTCACCCTTCAGTGAATCTGGAAAGAGGTCAAATTGTTGTTCACACACCTTTTAGCGTCTGAACAGTGGGATACAATCTGGGCGATGTGAAATAAAAAGATTGAGTTCGATAATGAGATAAACATAAGAGTTTGGAGGAAGGAAAGGCAAACCATTAAGCCTCTGATAGCTTGATAAATACTTTTCACTATCTTTGAAACCAAACCTCCTGTCATTTAGCAGGCTTTCAGCTAGAGATAAAACTGCTTACCAATAAATGATTTTGTGTTTTTTTGAAGAACCAAAGTTAAAAAAAATCCAGCCTGGAGTGAATTTATACTATATGTGTGGACAGATCCCCTGACGTGCTCCACAGGGCATCGGTGTGAGGTTTGGCAGGAGATTTTCAGCTTGAGGTTGTCCTTCCTCACATTTTTCCGGGATTGTGACAGGACACAAAAGCCTATTTGAAGCTGTAGTCCAGACTACTGGGAGTTCAGTTTTTTGCCCAAAGACACCCCGACATGTATCCTGGGATTGAAGCACCGACTGAATTACCAGTGAGCCACAGCAACACAAGCTTTTTCCTCAAAAAAGGTTTTCTTGTTTTAACCTAAGAAAACTTTCAGACGGCTAAATATTTAATGTTTAATTTTGAACTTGCACATTTGACAAAGATAACAGAATGCAGGAAAAGCCTGTAGCCATTTCATAAATTTAAGAGCAGACTGAGACTTCAAATCTCTGCCAATGCTGAATCAAAGAAAAACTGAATCTGGATCAACACTGAAAATTATTCACTTAAGTTTCCCCATGAGCTACTGCAGGTCAAAATTTCATGGAATGGCTTAATGAGAATTTTTGTGACCAGATGGAGGACATTACACCGCGAAATTTCAAGAACAAATGCCACTTTTTCTATTTCATAACTAAAGATTGCTGTCCATGGAGTAGCTCCTTTATAGCCGACAATGGGACAACTTTACATCTTTGTTTAGAAGAAATATAAGAAGTTAACACAATAATATAAAGTTATGCTTATTTTTTTTCCTGTTTAGTTTGTGGGTCTCAAGGTTCCAGATGAAGCAATGACTCATATATTTACCTTATGTCTTCAATCTTGCATCTTGAGTATCCCAACAGGGTCTTAATCTCTGGCCTTTCATTTATATTTACCTAGTTGAGTCATCCTGGAGTGTGATTAAAGTAAAATGCCTTCTGATACGCTCACAGAAGTTCCAAGAAGCATGTTCCAGATTAGAAGAGGGGTCTGATTTTGCAATCTGTGCAATACAATGTTTTAAGCACTCTTTTACCAACTGGCCTATTTCTGAAATCCTGTGACATGCAGCTGTAAAGTGACATCTACCTTGTGCTGGTTAACATCTAACACCACAGTTATTATATTAAGTGACTTTTTAGCAGATTACATAAAAGCCTGTGCATTTAAATCAACAAATTAACCATAAGGGTATGATAATGAACGTAAGCTCAAATCTGCTTCAGTAAAATAAATTACTTCCGTAAAACACCTTCCTCTGGCTGCTATTTAGTTTTTTATCTGACCATCATTATGTGCTTACAGCACTTTTCTGAATCCAAGTGTGCGGTTTTTGTCCAGGTCAACTTCTGTACTACCCTTGGAATAAACTCACTGCAGATCTAAAGAAATGAGTATTTTTGGGAATGTGGCTGACTTTTACAAGCATGTAGGCCACAAAATCAAAACCGACCCCTTTGCATACAATTTTCCATAATATCTGTTACTTCACGTTCTCCTTAAGTGCCTTAGAAAAGCCATGAAGCAAAGCTTGTAAGCATAGTCATACCTACACCAAGGCTGTGACAGACCTGCAAGACTCCCACTTTGCTCTCCTCCTGCCATTATCCTCTTTCTTCCTTGGATTGGAGGACTCCCACCACTAACCTCAAGAGCTCACTGTGAGCCCAGTTCTGCCTTGACACCGCACCTGGTGTGACAAGTGGGAACAAGGCCTCCTGTCAGCTGAGCTGAGGACATCTGAGGCCTCAATCGAAAAGACACGGAAGCCATTTGTAAAGAGAAGTGCAGGTTGCCTGGACAGGCTGTAAGCTGCAAACGAGCCCAAAGGCAGGCCTGCCACACTTCTGGCTAACGAACTGAAGTGATGGGCTATCTCTGGAACTATCTCCGGGAGTGGAGTCAGCCTCTGAAAACTACTGTAAGCTTTGCAGACTGCAGTTTGTGGAGTCTCTTGACTTGTTGTTTGGGGAAAATCTGCAGGGACGCATGTCACGCATTCATTGGTACTGACATTGGACATTCAAGCATGGAGAACTCCAGACTTATAACGGTACATACAAGCCATGCACCTCTTCTAGTTATCATATCCTGGACATATCCAGGATGCACTTTCAAAGATCAGAAAACATGGGCCTGAACTGAAATAAATGTAACCAAAATACTGCATTATGGGAAATTTCTAAATTATCGTTAAGATTTTTATTCTTAATGATTCTCTTCATTCTTCTGTCTTTGTAAAGAAAGCAGTCAAATTACAGGGGTGAAAGTCCACTCTTGATATTTCCATGTCAGCGAAAAGGGTCAATTACAACAATTGTTTCCAGTCAGATCCAATTGTGAGCACCACGTTGAAAACAAAAGTTCTGCTGCAGAGGAGCATCAAAGTACAAGGAACACATCAAGGAGAAAACATACCAGTGAGAATCTTAAATACGCATTTCTTTCTGTCCATCAAGAAAGTAAAAATATCAAAAACAGATGATGACAGACTGATTCTCAGCAAGTCAACTCCAAGAGCAAACTGTTCAATGCTCAGAAAAAATGTGCAAAATAAAAAATGAATGAATAAAAAATGTAATAGAGAGTTACATTTCAGAGTATAAATTTCCTAGTATGTTAAGTTGGAATGGCTGCTGGAGAAAGTCTCCCCTCTCTAAAAAGAGCATAGCCGGACAGTTCTAGTTTCTGAAATAACACGTGAGCTTAGAAAGAACAAAGTTTGGGAAGAAAAAAAAAAAAAAACATTATCCAAATTTTCAGGTACAAAGGTGAATCGTAACGGTTTTGGGCTTCTTTTCTGATCCGCCCTATATACCCTACCAGAGCCATATGTGAGACTGTCCTTCACAGTTAAAGCCTGGCCAATAGAGTCTTGGAACAGCAAAGGAAATGTACAACACAATAGGATGGCTGAAAACTAAAGACTGCCATGGCTGTCTTTGCTTGCTTCTGGCCTATTTTTTTTGTCAAACAGCTGCTCAGGACCAGATAATTTTTGTCCTGGTATTTAACGTGTTTAAACTGAAAGAGGATGAACTTTCTTTCTTTTTAACTGTACACAAACTAAGCACGAGACTGACATACACTGACATGGCTCACTTTCTTATGGCATCGTTGTAAGCCTGTGTATCACAAATGTAGCATAAGTAAAGCTGAGCAGCTGCTCTCCTCTATATCATCTTTTCCATGCTTCCCCCAAGACATCAAACACCCAAAACATTTCAGCTTCTCCCATTCTGGCACAAGCCTATCTGTCTCATCCTTCAAAGCCAATCCTCAAAGATGGATTATGTTCCAATTTCCGATTCAGAAAAGGAGGAGGAGGAACACCTGGGAAAAAAAGAAAAGACAAGTATGAGGTGGTAAATTATTTGTTTGACTGTTGCTCTCTGCATCCTGGGCTGCTGCCACTGTCTGTTTAAAATTCTTTGAAAATGTTTCTATTCATTTCTGTTCCCCTACGCTCGGCTTTATTTTTCTCTCTCTGACTCAACAAAGCCCTCAGTATCCTTGCTGAGGGCGGGGGGATCACAGGAGTAGAGTAATGAGACTCTGGCTGGCTCACTTTCACTGTATCCTCTCTTTTCTTTCTCTGCCTCCCCTCACCACACACTGTCAGTTATTGTCTATATCTGTGATGCCCCGTGTGAAGCAGTGTGTCATTCATGAATGAGTGAGTGAGGCCAAACACGCCGTCTCTCTTACTGGAAGAAAGGAGAGATGATGAAATCAAAACCCCGATAGTCAGAGCCCACCCTTCACCTAAGCTTTTTACACTCATCTTTCTCTTTACCCATCAACTTTGAAGTCTCTTCGCCGAGGTCAGCCTGACTCAGCAGCCCGCTTCTGCTCAGCTCTTCAAGACTGAGGTGAGCACCAATGTCAGGCAACCTTGGCAAAGACTTACAGCAAGAAAGCCTGACACTGGCATGCAAATAAATCAAAGGCATGCAACGCACATCAGCAGTGACCACAAATCACGTATTCAAAGCGGGAGGTGGCAGCGCCACACTCGGATGCGCTCACATAAAAACACACCGAGGGATGCTCGCAGCACACGGCGCAGAGCAGGAGCTAATTCTGCTGCGCTGAATGACAATGACATGGCAACAGGATTGCGTCACGGGTAGATAGCAGGAAGACAGACTAAAAAAAAGTGAGGGGGAGGAGGAATGAACACAAGCGAGATGCCATGCGTGTGTGTGTGTGTTTTGGCAGGGTTTGGGGGGAAAAAATGGAGGCAAAGATGATTGAGGAAAGGCCGAGGCCATAACTTATACATTCACACCTGCTGTTTTCTTACACTGTAGAATCTGTCCAGGCTGAAAGTCAATGATCAAAGCAAATCAAAGGCAGTGACTAGGGATCAAGAAAAATGTGAACCCAGACCTTCATTTCTGCTGCTTTTCTCTCCACTGGTTCAACAGTACAAAAGTATCAAACGTGTGTTTTACACAGAGGCTTTTCTTCCCTGAGGAATTCCATTATTGTTAATGCTCTGATGGTCTTCCATAAGGTTTAAAAGCCACTTGGGGATAGTGCTGACATTTAAACTAAACACCTCACTGCAAAAAATAGGGTCCACCCCCCCCTTTTTTTTGCATATGCTATTTGGTGGCCCATTTAGCACTTCTTCGTTTCTTTTTTCTTCACTGTAAATGTTCGGTGGTTGAAAGAGATACCCTGAGAAACACATAATTTTCCTAAAGAAGAAATAAAGAAAAAAAATCCTCTCTATTCCAAACAGGCTGCCGTGTAAAGCCATAACAATTAATGAATGGACAAATGATATTTCAGCCATCAGAAGACATGGATGCTGCATCCTCTGGACTAAAGAGCAGCAGGACCATCCTGCATCTCTGACGGTATGAGGGTGCATAAGTGTCTGTGAAACTGGAAATGGCACTGCTGGAAAAACATCATTAATTCTGAAAGTTAGTTTATGGCAGCCATATTTGCACCCTTCTCCTTTGGGAAACTTTCATATTTCAGCAATATAAAGCAGCTCTTACAGGATAACACTGCAGAAAAGTCCCAGCACTGAACTGACGCCTGCACTCCGCACATGTCCGTCAATGCAAAGCATTTGATGATTTGTCAAAATTAAAACACAGCCAAGATGATCAAGAACTAGAATCCTATACCAGACGAGAACTTGACAATGTTTATGACCCAAAGGTTCAACAATGGATGTCAAAAGCTGGGATGCTTTGCACTGGTAAACATAAACTGCATTGATATTCAAGATCATCTCATATTTTGGGCGAAAAATTCTTTCACTTTCATCATTTAAACTTATTTTCCAGCCACAAACAGCTGGAGTCACACAGTCTGTAGTTGAAGTGGATGCTTTGTCCTGAAATGATGTGAAAGCACCTATCCTTGACATAACTGTTCAGCATTGGCGTTGAACTGAGAAGCATCACCTTCACAACCCTTTGAATTAAAAAAGCAGTTGCGCCTCAGAAAGCCTTTACATGAAAGGGTAATTAAAGTTGATATTGGGTACAATAGATTCAACCACTTTCTTTGTTCCTGGCGGTAAAGAAATGCATTCATTTGCATAGATTTAGTCTATTTTCATTAATCAGGTAACACAGAATGCAGCATCTGTTAATGGGACAGGATGCTCTTCACAGTGAGCAACAATAGCCTCTTCCATTCCAAACAGTGGCAATAGAGACCACCCTTGAGGTCCAGGAAGGCAAAAGACATGTCTTGGCAGTTTTGGATAAGAGCAGAATTTGTTACATTTATATCCGGAGGCCAAAAGTAAGTTCTAACCATCTATTTTAAATAGTTTGAGGAGAACGAGGGATCCATAAGACATTAAAGGCCATATATTTTTAAGTGTGCGTGCGTGCACGTACATGGATGTTATCTCCACGCTTCAATGCAGTGACAAGGGCAGAGGAGGTGAATCATGTACACTGACTTTTTCCTGCATAATACATATAAAACCTGAACTGTGTCAAATGTTAATTTTGTTTGTTTTGACAGGTAAACATTTTTCTGACATGTTGAATATTTAAGAAAAGAGGACTGTTTTTGGACTTAAACTAAAGACATTTTACATACATGCTTGGAAGCTGACCATAGTTTGTCAGGGATGTGCACTGTAGTCATTGTAGTCAACAGAGCATCATCACAAGCTTATTTATGTTCGAATATGTCCTGGAAAAGGGAAAATTACGTCAGCTATTCTTTCTCAGAGAAAATACTTTGTTCACTGGTTCGAAGTAACTGCTAAAACAACCTCCATAAAAAAATCCATCAAGAGAAGCTGTGCTGCACATAAGCTCACACAAGCCCTTCAGCAAACCATCTCAACTGATATATCCTAAATGTCAGAAGATGGGGACAGTTTCCCCCAAATGTTCAAATAAAGGTTAAACTGTATTTGGGCAATGACTTTTATCAATGTCCAGAATTTAGGCAATCGTGTTAACTGCTCAAGACTAAATATGGGCCCAAATAAACTGTAGTTGTGGGCAAAAGTGAAAGTGATGTTAACTTTTATAGACCCTAAATATGTCTAACATAACATCACAATGTCCAAGTTTGTAAACTTTTCTTTTTTTATTGAACGAATCCATGTTTTTTAACATAAGTGTCCAAATGTTAAGTTCACTTTGAGAATTGGTTTGGTGTTAAAAGTACTTTGAAATCTATTTTCGGTGAATATGTCAATAGAATCTTCACATCCTTTTAATCAATGTGTCCCAACTTGGACCTTTATGTCAATTACCGTAGAGTATTATGTTCCATTTAATTGAAGTAATCATAACAAACTGAATGGCAGAGAAGATTTCCCCGCTTTTTAAGTTCATTTTCTCTTTTTTATTTGTGAAAATCTACAGTTCTCCTAAATAATGTAGCGCTCATAAATGTCCTCTTTGTTCTGCTTTGTTCTGTGAATCCGGCAGCACAGATGAGCCTAGCTGGAGTCACTTTCAGGAGGGAATAGTGGATAAGATTTTTTTTTTAAGAGTGAGGCGCATTTGTTTAAAAAATGGGTGTACCTCCACTAACGCTTGATTACCTTTGTACTCGTATCAGAGGCAGACACTGATTGAACTTGATGCAAGAAAGAAAAAAATTGAAGGTGCAGAGCTAGACTGTGGAGAGAAAAAGTGGATGCTGACAGTCCTCCAGCTGTGTGGCAAGCATGAACATCAGTCAGACAAAGTCACATTGTGTGTCACAGAGCTCCACATTAGCGCTGATTTCTCCTACCAAAATATAACACAGTGCAGCGAGTAAAAGCTATGATTTCACAGCCATTTTAAAAAGAAAAGTCAACATTTACTTGGAAGATTTCTTAGATATTTGATGAAAAAGAAATAGAAAATGTTACCTTTGTGTTTATTGTTTTTCAGTTTTTCTTGAAAGTGTGTGAAACAACAAGACGCAGCCCCCCTGGTTCAATGGGAAAAGAGGAGATTGAAGGCCAGAACCTTTGCAGATTGCCTGAAGATTCAGAACTAGAAGAGAAAACTCCAAAAACTGCAACAAGACTGGTTTCTAACTCTGTCATCTGCGAGTGCACAGGAGCCCTGATGAACTGCAGAGACAGACACACTTAGTTTGTCGCACAGTTGGCAGCAAATGCAGAGCTCGGTTTCCCTAAGGTGTGACATGTCACAGGGAGCTTGTGCTGATAACAAGAGAGATCAGCAAACCAGAGAGCAGAATCTGAAAGTCATTCATTCGCCTCGTGCAATGAAAGAAGTATTACCTCTGGTGACGTTCAAGAAGAAAACCCCATGGTTACATTGTGCTGGCTGTCATTTGGTACAGCAGACACAGGAGTCTACTGGGAAGGTAAATAGGCAGTATATGAAATATAAGTACAAGACTGTGTATTATGATTTTCTGTCACAGAGGAAAAAACAGCACAGGAGAGAAATTCAGCGCTGTCCAAATGTTTTAAGCAGGAAAACAGTGAATACGTGCAAATACTTCACGCATACAATTTTAAAATATATAAACATGCGATATATAAAACATGTTTTCAAAATTCTGAAAGTTTGAAAACGTATTGCTCACAGTATGAACCCGCTCCAAGCAGCTGTTTGTCCTTTCTGTAAAGAGTCTTCAGGAACAGCTATCCAGGCTGAGAAAGCAGAGATATCTGCACCCAAAGATACAATGTAGTCTGTTATAGGTTACACAACATGCTTCATGTTATGGTGTCTGTGCCTTTCTTTGTTTGAATAATTCAGAGGTCAATTGAAAAATAATAGATTCTTGTAAAACGTTCAAGGTATTAGAACAGGGCTGAACTACCGCTCGATAACATGTTGAAAGATTACAAAAAAGGCTGGCTCCGTAGAAACAAAAAATAAAGATTTTAGGGACGATTCAAGCTTCGCTTCAGCAAGTCTATAAATGAATATGTTTTAAGTTACCATCTAAAAGGTGGGCAGGGTATTTTGCCTGATTAGGTTTGTTGGCAGAGTGGAACCAGACTGGCAGTTCATGCTGCTCAGCTACAGCAGCGATCAATGGCTTGAGTTGCTTCAGTGAGCCGATACTCTCCTCAGACTGAGTGGCTTGTCATCTGAATTGGAGTCTCATCAACATCGGAGTCTTTGTGTTAAGCATGACCCTCATCTTTAAATAGTATTAACCTCAGCTCGCAACACAAATGAAATGCACAGACTTGACTTAATGCAACAGTGAGTATGAAGACAGAAATGACCAAAATTACTGTACAGGCCTCATCTTTTTAATTGCATGTGCCAGTTTATACGAAGCCTGAGTCATCCGGCAGAATGGATATAATGACTCTTTTTCATATGTCACGTCATGGTTGTACAGTTAAGGAAAAAAGGGCAAAAGTGTTGCTGCCTAACAGCGTGGAGCTGTTTAATGAATGCAGGCATATCCTAAAGTATCTCAAAGTTGTGTAAAGTTCTGTGACATCATCGTGTTCCATGTTTGTTTCAGTGAGTATTTTACACCTGATACAATAGGAAAGAAAATATTTTTCATCCATTGTTTCTTTATCTATAAAACAATTAAGCATGGATTGATTCAAGTCAACTATATGATACAAAGGATTTGGTCCCCACTATAATCCCCCGAAGCTGAGATAATGACGTATAAACTGTTGGTTTATGCTGCAAATGTGTGTGACAGTGGATGAATTGAAACCTTTCTGAGTGTTATTTGCCTTTTGGTAGTTGTTGCATTATTCAATCAGATTATGTGTTGCACTGGGAGTGCAGAAGTATGGACAGAAGATTTAAGCTGGAACAAGTGAGACTTGAGATAGGTGAGTGAAGGCAGCAGAAGACTACAGGCGAAGGGAGTGGAGCTGACGACCAGAATGGAAAAGTGCAGAAGAGGCAGTGGCTGAGGATTAGGATCCAGAAACGGGAAACAAAGACAAGAGAGAAACAAACTACAAAGACGCCAAACCCAAGTTAAAGCACAAGGCAAGTCAGATAATGAGATAACCAAAGGCACAGGAATACCTCGAAACTGAACAAACAGATGGTTAACCAAAAAGATCCAAATCCATGCCATTCTGTTTTTTAGGGGGGAGTTTCTTTGCCAAGAGGGTGACATTTCATGCCTTGTCCTGACTGACAACATGCAGGGAGATGAGTCGGAATGTATCACATGTTCTAGTTCACAGACATCAAGTCAAAGAGAGGCTCGGCTTCCCGCAGCTACGACGCTTCCACAGTTTATAACGCTGACAGGCAAGGCCAGTCGGACCAGCAGAGTGTCGGAAAGAGTCATAAGAATATCTCCTCCCGAGTGCCGAAAACTAACACGCTGCTCTGACAGGCTTCTGTGACCCGGTTTGCTCTGAGCAGTGCAGACAAAGCCTGAGCCTACATGAAATTCATATATGATAATGATAAGATGCATGGTCAGTAAGGTACAGGCTACAGGCAGTGCAAAGCTCTATCAGAATTTCCTGACTGAAGCCGTTTCACCTGTGTCACACTGAAGCAGGTGGACAGTGGACCGTACATTGGAGATATGGGTTGGTTGAGGGGAGCTGCCTCGGGCCATAAGCTGAAAGCAGGCACACAAAGCAACAAGGGAATACATGGAAAACAACTTTGGGTAATTTTTTTTCAAAGAAAGAAGGGTGGGAGAAATCCCCTTTTACATTATTCAAAGAGAAAACTGACAGACGGTTGGATTTGTTGAAGAAATCATTTTAAAACCGTTCAAGTCATCTTAATTGTATTAGAGTAAAGTGAATGGGAGAAAAAAAAACACAATCTGATAATAGGCTAGAAGGGGTGTACACCTGGAACAGGTCTCCAGAACAGGGAGTAAATAAATAAAGCTCATTGTGTTTCAATAAGTCATTGCTGAAATAGAACAGCTGAAAAATGTTACCATGAGGGACACCTAAAGGTTGAGCACATGGTAGTTTTTAAGAGGATTTTTGTGGGGATGGAAGCCAGTTTGATATATTTATTGTTCAAATCCGCAACATAGTTTTAGAAACACATTTCAGTTCCTTTTATCTTCATTTGAGGATATAAAAATATGATCTATCTGAATAAATTGACGTAGTGAGGTTGGCTATTCTACCATGATGCGGTTTGTACATGTATGAATCTTCAATTGTTTAATTCACGCTAGCTCGGTGTTGGAGCTGACTTTCATCATCTCACTTTTACGTCAAATATCCTGCTTCTATTACATCCACCATGATCCAGCTGATGTATTGCTCTCCTGGGTAATGTCATGAGAGTTTAGGGTTTATTTTAGTTATTCACCACTGCTAATTCAATCACCATTGATTGTGTTGGTACATGTAAAGAATGCACAACACTTTGGCCTTCAAAGGTTTGTTTTTAAAATGTAAAATATAAGATTTAACTTGACTTTTATAGATCTGTTAAATTGGGTGGTTGTCAAGGTCACGAGTCAACACAAAATTCACCGTGCGGGGAAAGAGATGACCACTAGAATGTTAAAACAAATGATTCAGTTTTTTTTTTCCACATCTTCTAAATGAGAAGACAAAATGTTTTCCGTTTCAGTGATGAGAATGGATGAAAATGCCTGAGTGAACTTACAGGGATAATGTGATTTAACAGGTTATTTACACAAGCATGTGAGGAATGCTGACGCTGTTATGTTTATTCTGAATAAATATCTGTTATTAGGTGAACATTTAATGACAAAATAATAGAGCAGATATTTGACTGAAGCTACATTTATAATAAAAACATGTTATCGATCAATAGGATGAGGTTTGGTTTTATTTATTGATATGTATTTCTTCTGGGCAGTTTCACAAAGAGATATCTGTTATAAAAACATAAATAGAAAAATAAAAACTGAACAAAGAGTTAGAAATGGGGGAAGGACAACACATGTTTTTGTTTTCATTTTGCCATCAACAGCAGAACACAAAATGATATCTCCCACTTTGAAAACTCACTTTTTCCCCTACCAATTAAATCAAGGCTTTGCACGCTGTAGAACTTCACGGAAATACTTCACACGTGTGACAGAGAATTGATGTCTGCTGAGGTTTGCCACCACAAAACATGAAAAGAAATTCATCAAAGAAGGATGCCTCGTGTCTCCTGGCAACTGGAGAAACATGAGGAAATATGTACATGGAGAGCACACAGTAACATGGTGATAGAGCTTTATGCAGTTAAAATGATGAGCCACAATTTTGGGATGAATTCTCTTCTGCTTTTCATTTTTGCCAAATACATCACTCATTATTTTTTATCCAGTCACTTTCAGTCATGCAGCCTCTGCATGCACCGTATATTGTTACTAGAGGTGTAATCAAGTTATGTAAGGTTGTACTGGATCTGTGCTTTGTACCATCTTCTGAGGAAACCCACCAGATAACAAATGTAGGTCTGAGGAATTTGACGAGCAACAGGCACTGACAGAGGTGGATACAAGTGGTCAGAAAGAAACCGACACACGGCACATGTCTCCTGGCAGCAGATCAAACGTAGGAGGGCTGTAAGACTGCCTGGAGTCACAGAGAAGAAAAAGAAGCAGAATCTCCTGACACCAGGATGAGGGCAAAGAAAAAGAAGAGATATAGAACTGGTGCAAAACAGGACCAGCCAGGAGCAACAACTTCATGCTTTTACATGGGGGGAAATTGAAAAAATAGAGAATTATTTAAAGGACAATGCAAAGGAGAGTGGCAGCTGAGGAAAAGGACAAAGGAGCAAAGGATAACGGGGGCATTGAGGGATAGGAAACCAAATGGGAGGGAGAATTTGAGGTTAGCTTGGTTGAGCAGCCAATAAAATGGAAAGGGAAGATGATGCAGAGTAAACAAAAAGCGCCTGTTCCAGCTTCTTGCCGCCCGACATTCTGCGCTGTTAACCTCGCATAGTAGCTAACGAACATAGCAGTGCCCTCAAAGAAGGCAGTGAACCACCACTTGAACAGAAATATTAAAGGACAGGTTTTTTTTTTAGAAAATGTGGGTTAACTGATCATTTTCTTATCTTATATACCAAACTGTCAACTGTTTTATTGCCAAACATGACAACCGACCAATCAAGATTAAGTATCAATAATTTTAAAAGTGCGTGCAATGTGGAATGTTCTGTCGAGGTCACTGAAAGGTTGGACCATGCAATGCTCAGACTAACTAAAAGAAGAAGAAAAAAAAACTCAGAGCTAAAGCAAAGATTCAGAAGGCCTCAGTTTACGCAAACAAATAGAAAAACAGAACCAGTATATCTTGTTTGAAGGGAGCATCATAGTTTTGTTACTGTGGTTCTGAAAATGAATTCTGTGTCTTTCTCAGTCTGGTTGGCTGTACATCAGCCCTGGCCCACTTTCCCCACAACACTGTTTGAAAACAGTTGGTAAACTTTCAATTGAACAGCGAAGTTCATTTGAATACAGTATCTGCACATCCTCTCATGTCCATTCTTTCTGCTGAGCACTTCCATTTCACTCTTGGCTATGAATTCTTTATTCGAGTACTTTGCTGTCAAATCTAATTTGTGTTAGGGTCAACAGATCATGGAGCTCCCTGTCATTTTCCTCTTTTTAGTGCCATTCATGTAAGAATTTTTGACAAAAATATATTTTGTCTGGTACACCTTGGTGCCTTTCCTATTAAGGAAGGAATTGAAATTGTGTTTGTTTGTGTGTGCGTGGGTGGAGAAGGGATGGAGGAAGAGCAGAAAGGCTTGGGAAGGCTGCGTGGGCACAACATGTGCTTAGCTCTCCATGGGTAATGTGTTCCTTGGATAGCAATGATGATGGTATGTGTTTGCAGAAGGTGTTTGCTTTAAATGCGAAAGTAACACCGATGATGAAAAAAAGACTAAAATAGACACGTTCTTTGAGCAAACATGGCATTTCATTAATATCTCAGTGTGAAAAACTAGATAAGAACCAAGAAGATTAAGTGTTTCTTTGTTGTTGTTTTTCGTGACACTTCCCATCTAAATGTACATGTGTAAATAGTTTAAGTCGGACCAGATAGATGCGTTTAAATGATATGTGTAATGTGACATTTCCCCATGGAGACTGATTTTAAACGAGCAATCCATTTTTTGTCACAAACCACTGAGACCAAACACAATGAAAAGCACTCACTCATTGTCTTTCACCTTAATTAAGCCATCCATCACCGGCTGACTGATACGAGGGAATAGTCCAGGCCAGCTTGAGGAGACAGTAGGAGTAAACTCCTAACAGGCTCCCAATATGGGCATCATTAAAATGAAAACAAGCCAATGGAGATGTTGTTGTTCAGTGAAATTCCTTGGGAGAACTGTTGACAATCAGCTGGAAATGACACTGGATGTGATTGCCACGGTACACGATTGTTGCTTCGCTTGTTTGCACCAATCCCGTCATTTTCCTGTCAATCATCTGCTTTAGAAGCTGCTTGAACATTTAGGTTTGGCCTCCTGCAGGGACTGAACACTTGGATATATTTCTGTGTCTCTGAGTGGAATACACACACTATGCACACAGATAATACACACATTTTGAGGCATTTGTAGAATGAGACATACACAGGCATACACACACATTATGTGCTTTGTCAAAAACTCCCCAGAGTATTTATCCCCTTTTCCCCTGAGAGATAGTCCTCAACATCTGTCACTGATCTTATCAAAGAAAACCAGATCTGATTTGGTTGAATTTGGGTCTAAAATTTATCAAATCACGATCTCCAACTGCAGCTTGTACCTCTCTTACCTGTTTGAAGCTTGTAAGTCTATTACTGTGTGAAGACACATTACAGTGGATAAGAGAAGAAATAAGATGGCACTGAGGGGGGGATTTGTGCATGTTTAAAATATCTTTGCAACTTTCCTCTCAGTCTATACAATGATTCACTAGCATGTGTCACCTGCCACTCAGGACTGTGACATGGTTTCATTGATTTAGCATCATGCTGATAAGAGACATTAAATACATTGGAAATGGGCTTTGAATCCAGGTCGCTGTAAGGTGTAAACAGCGTTGTCTTCCTGTCAGATTTTCTGTCAGTTGCCACGCTAAATTTATTAGGGATGAACAAAAAGTTGATCTGAAACAGAACAAAAACAACAATATGCAGCAGACCTTAATTTGAGAACACAACTTAATATTGAATAAACATCTATATTAAAGGTAAATTAAGGTCACCCAGTTAGCAAGTGTTTAAGCTATGACTTTAGTCTATAAAAACAGGCTTTATGATGGATGAGCAAGTATTAAAATGGAAAGTCTATGCAATTAGATTTGGGATAACACAAACAGGGTGCTCTGAATTTAGATTTTTAGATGAATATAAGAGTGCTTTTAATATATTTGACCATTTAAGTCTCTGACTTCTAAATTCAGTCAGTCTGTTCTAACATATCAGTTAAAAATAGGTTTAGCAGTTCCTATGTTAGGTTTCATTCCTCAGTCTCTGCTTCTCAGTGTTAAGATTTAACAAAAGAACTAAAAAAAAAAAAAGAACTTAGCATTCAAAAAGGAAAGATCAAACATTTTAATAAACAAAGAAACTTAGCCCCAAGTTGCACATGACTTTAAAGAGTGAATAAACGCTTTTGTGTCCGTGGCACAATTGGACCTATTGTTCTCCTATATTTCTCATCTGGAATTTTCTGAAAAGTCATTAAGGAAAACAATAAGCCATTTTTGCTGCTATGCTAGAACTTCGACTATTCACTTGCACCTTGATTTCCCTTCGGTGTCATGCTCTACTGAAGCTCAGCCCCATACTGGCATCAGGCCATATGCACACCTATGACTGGATTAAACTGGGCGTATGTTCACTGGCCACCAGAGTGAGATTATACCACCCAGACATTTTACTTTTACAGCTAAGCACTTATGAGATGATCTGGAACTGCAAAAACCCATGTATGCAGTGATCCGCAAACAATATGGGGGGGAGGAAAGAGGTAAATGTAAAGGGTAAAGGTCAGTCGTTCATCAATTTGTCATCCTGTAAGTAATGTGACTGCATTGTGTTCAGGCCTCACATAGGAGGCAATCCTCCTCTATCTCCCTGACTGTGTCTGACTTATAAAACTCCCACACATAGTTTACATACCGTTGCTATACAATTGTGTTCCCCACTCTAACCGAAAAAAATCTAAATAAAAAAAATTAAATCATCCTTTTGTTCATTTTCCAATATATTCTGCCTTTTATTATGTGTGAAAGCATTAACGAGTTCTGGTGCCTAAAACTAAATTTTCTATCCTAATGCAGGAAACTGAACGAGAAGTGAAAAATTAATAACTGAATTCCGGGTTATGAGACTAATAGTTCCCTTCAGTACACAGACTACCCTATTTATTCAGAGGTTAAAAAAAAGAAGGTTACCGATGCTTGGGTACACCTGTGCTGAAAAACTCTGGCCTATCAGGAGATTAGTTCACTAAAAATAGTGGGGTTATAATGTTCTGAAGACTTCCTCCCTCTCCCAATGCTCAGATGCATCGTGTTTACTACTTCATTGACTCCACTCTCTCAAGATACCACTTTTTGTACTTTAACATACTTATGAGAACATCTGAATATGGAACCCTGGTAGTAAATCACCTCAGTGCCTTGAATTCAGATGTCATGAACCCCTGATGGATTTGCATGAAATTACTCTGCCAGTGGCTACAGGATTGTCTCTGACAAAGGAAGCTATTAGAACAATGTTCTAAGAAGATATTTGATAATCTGGCTCCGGTAATCTTTGCTGGGTCCATAACCAAGGAAATATAAAAGTGAGTGAGGATGTGAAAACGTGTCTATTGTCGTCCTCTCACAATTTGGGGCAAAGTCTTTATGGGAGGCTGTATTTGGAGATAATGTGGAGCAAATGTGGAAGATTAACTTCCTAAAATGTATGAAAGGGTGGTTAACCCCGGCAGAAATGTTCATTTCCATACTGTATGCATGTTCCTACAACTGGGCTGTGATCTGTTTGTCTGCAAGCGCTTTATTCAGGACGGTATCAATACCAGGGAAGCATGGATTGTGTTTATGTATTTTACCTGTTGTCATTTCCCTCAGCAGGCTTTCAGGGTGTAATGATGCATAACATAAATGAGGTGGCACAGGAGCCCCGGATATTCGCTCTCAACCAAGGCTGTGCCTTTGAGTCCTTTGACATGGCTGTCATACTGCATGAATATGTCAGTTAAATAACTCAGATTGTGCAGTTTTACTTGTGCAATCTCACAGTGAAAGCACTGAATTCAGCAATAGCCAATTCTATTAAATAGGACTCATGATAAACATAATTATTTCTGTCACAAAGTACTCTCTAATTTCTTTATCTTTAACTGACCACTGACGGTGCAAGGGAAACTGATTTTAATGAAAGCCATTGACAGAGCCTTCAATTAGTATTATATTTGTATTTAGTATTCCTAATGATGTCTGACTGGAATTTTTTGCATACTAATGGAATGTTTCCTGTCTAAAATTACATTATGACAAATTTAAAAGCGAAACATGGCTGATTTGATTTTACACATCAAGGTTTGCTTGAATCTTCTGAGGTATTTGGTTAAGTAAGCAAGGCTGTTTATGCCTCAGTGGCTCCAGAGGGATCTCACCTCAACACTACTATGCTGAAAATGAAAAAAGGTGAGACATGCAAACGCAAAATGAAGTAATCCTTCTCAGAAATGTTTAAGCTGCTCTTCAGTGCATCTTGAAGCCAACAGCTTGAAGCTCAATTGCTCCCACTTTGCATTCCATCTAAAGTCTCCAGCCAAAAAGTCAAATACCAAACTGAATTGTGGGTAAAGAAGGACCTGAAAGTCAATGAAAGTTAAAAGGGTGTAAGAGACAAAATTGGTGATTCTGCACAGATCATGTCATTTCACAGGGGAAAAAAATCAGGACGTGCTCTTTTCCACTCAAAAAAATACACATATGCATACAGACAAAATTAGTTAAACAAAAAAATAATAATTAAGCATTGCCATAGGGTAGCCAAACAATGTCCTTTTAAAAAAGGAACTTGTTTATGATTATAACAGAAAACATAAAGAGCTAAACTAATGCTCAGGACTTCACCACATCTGTCCAATAGTTTTATAAGGCAGAAATGCACCTCAGATTTCAATCATTGAAATTCACAATGCATTCTTGAATAAAATCCTTTTTAAATTATGCAAATGTTCCGGTTGCAATCCATATGGTTAATAAATTATATGCATTGGTGATTAGGTATATAAAGCATTTACTATTCATATTAATATTATACCGTTATACAGTATAGAATTATGAACATCTTAGGTTTCAGAAAGAAGCCAGTGTGGTAGCACAACAGGAATTGTTTTAGAAGTGTTTGTGAATAATTCAATAATTATCTACTTGGTTGAGCCCAATCATTTAGTCAAATTTATCCAAACACCTTCTTACTTTTTAAAAAAAAAAAATCACAGATCATAAATAATTTCTCAGTGCTTTGTTTTTTGTTTACAAAAATTGATTACTCTATTTTATTCCATTACACAATAGATTTATTGATTTAAAGACTTTCACAATTTTCATAACTTCTGTAAATCTGCTGTATCTGCAGTCAAAATCAGAGCATTAACTGTCAGTCTGCTTGTTTATCTCAAGGGACTCTTAATTTCTTTACCTTAGGGAGTAACTTTCATTCCTATAGTCTTAAGAAGACAAAAGTTACAAAACAAAGACTGTTTTTTTAAACTGAACTGGGATATACCATTTTTTTTAGGTGCTAACCATCTGCCAAACCAGCTGTTCATTCAAATAAACCGCCCCAATAATTCAGGAAGTTCCACATAAAGGGGATGAAGTGTGTATGATTTGGATCTTGTGCAACATGCTTTTAGGAGGTGGCGGCAGCCATCTTAATGAGTTTGCCTCTTATCATCTCTCACAAGAGAAAGCAAATCAATCACGAGCCTTGCATAGCGATGGCTGGCTGGGAGGGAGCGGGGCGCTGGAGGCAGAGAGAAGTAGAGATGTGACACGAGAGAAAGCTCGTCAGTCCTCGGGTGTTGTTTACCACAACAGTGCTTTGCCAAGATTTTCCTGAGGGACACTTGTTTTAATAAAAACTGGTCCCATATTAAATTCTAATCCATTAGTGTGGCTGGCGAGCCCTGCTGATGCTTTATCAAAGCATTGGAATAGATGAATGTTCCTTCATTATCACGGCTGGACCGTTTCAATAAGCAGGGTCCGGTCCCTTCTCAAGCCAGGGTTATGTTGGAATTCAAGACACGCCTTTTCTCTGAATAATGCAGCTGTTTGTTATGAAAGCCTTGGCCAGTTTATTCTGGAAAGGTTATGTCAAGGATATTTCGACAAAAAATGTGCCATTATCGCAAGTGTATTTGACATCTTGAATCATCGTGTCACGGCTTCCTTGGGCGACCATGCATTATTTTCAGTCATTTTGTCTAATTGTAGCACGAGTCAAACGAAAACAGATTTCAGAATTATAGCAAAGCCCACATCACTGTGTGAATGTGTGCACCCTCACTTCAATAACTGTGACCTACATTTTCAGACCCATTTAAAATCTTCCAGACTCTCAGGTAAAACTCCTGATATTAATCAGATTGTAGATTTGTGCCATTATCTGATTTTGTAAAAGCTGCTCCAGTGTGCAAAAGACATTGTTCAAGTACTGCTTTCTTTCCACTTGGTAATCAGAAGTTTTCATTTGTTTTTTCTTCTTTTTTTTTTGGTTATTTGTTTGTTTTTTGAGAGGCAGTTCTAAGGGTGATGAGCGAAGATGAAGAGCAGGACATCGATAAACGGAACTTGTGGTGTACTGGATAATTAGCCTTAAAAGGAACAAAAGATCAATAACCCTCTTTCGCCCAGAGCTCGTTCATGGAGAAAACAGGCTCAGGCCTACGCTCACAAGACCATCAGCAAGAGCAAGTAAAGTAAGGAGAACAGGGAGACTCATCTATCAGTTTGGTAGCAGAGACAGGGGGAAGGGAGCTTCTGTAATGGAAGTTCAGAACTTTTTCTCTTTCATTTTGCTCTGCTGGTGCAGCTTTGCTCAATCACCAAGTACTCCGGGAGCAGTGTGGGAACCCGTGTTGTCTGTTACAGTCAAATCAGTGTGTGAAATACAATAACTGTGTAGTACTTAATTTAATTTAGAATACGGAACAGCCACAATTTCTTTTTTTTTTTTTTTTTTTTAAATCTACATTCACCAAAGTGAAGATATGAATAAGAAATGCATTAATAAGTGGTGTCGCACACATGTTACATTGGTTTTCTCTTTTACAAAACTAATTTAAGTTTTTTCATGTTTGTGTCACAGTGCAGCGAAGATTGGCTCCCACTATTCCTTTATCTAAAAGAAAAGCATGAGTTTCTTTTTTCTTCTACCTGAGTTGATCTAAGATGTCATGACAAGGAAAATCTCAGCCATCTGTTTCTCTGGGAAAAACATATCAAATGCCATAAATGATTCAGACACCTTTTCCCCAAGTGCAACCATCCCACTGAAATATTTTAGTAAAAAATGACACGATATAAAGGATTTTAAAAATATTTGTCTTTCATCATTTCTGTAGCAGATTCAAATGTCGAGAAAAGGCCTTTCCCTAAAAACTGTCTTGGAGTTCATTTCAATGAGGGCAGGGTCCCTCTGTGAGAATGACTCAGTGAGAAATATGACTGGTTCTTTCTCTCCCTACTGATGCAGAAACGGTCATCACAACATAGTGGATGTGAGGGATGCTTCAGAAATGTTGTTCTATTTATAATGAAAATGCTGGTGACCAAAGAAAAACAAAAACCTTTACAAAACCTTTAGACCGTCTGTCCTATTCATTTGGGGTGTTGCTCATGTAAGCTAACATGCCATATTAGAAAGGTGTTACTGTTACAAAACCCGTCAGTGGGATGGTGAAGTGTTAGAGTCTTCACCACATCTTCAACAAAAAATATCAACAAATCATATGGCAGATATATTTGTCTCTACTAAGCTCCATTTGATAGAAATATCACCCCAGAAGGAAATAAAAAAAAGGAAATAAACAAAATAAAAATAAATATTTTTGCTGTAAATTTTTTTTCTGAAAAGTAGAAGTTACCACAATGTTAATGTATCCCACTGAATTTTTCATGTTTTTTTTCATGTTTTTTTTTTTTCGGCATGCAAACACATTTCATATGAAACTTCTGACATTAAAGGCCATTTTTTATTTAATTTTTATTTACAAAACCAAGTGACTTTGGTATATACTGTATCTAAAAGCAAAGAATGAATCACAGTTGTGACATAAAATTTAAGTAGTTTAGAAAGTAGATCTATATTAGATAAAGGAAGCTGCATAAAGGATAGAGACACGTGCATGTCTTTGAATCATGCATACTCATAAGAATATACCTCACTGCTTTACCTCACTGCTCACATGGAAACACATTGCAAACCTTTAAAATGTACCGAACAATGCAAACACATACCTAATGAATAACAATTATGAGTGTAATAATTACCCTGGCAACGGCATCTATAAAAGTTACAATTAAAATAAATGACTGAACACGCAGGTCGTCAGCAAACCTCAATAAGGTTTTTTTAGACAAAAGATGATAGCATTGGACCAGTGATATGTTATCTAAAACGCAGATGACTGTAAATCCCTCTTTTTGGTTTTATGACACTTTGATACATGGAGCCTCAGATAATTTTTCTCCCCAGCTATATATATATATATATATATATATATATATATATATATGTTTTTCTAATGATGTTGCCTGTCTGAATAGAGCCCGTCTGGTTTCATGCAATCTCGAGCATGACAAGGAGAGGGGCAGAGGTATTCCAAAATGGTGAGGCGGTTTTAGATTCATCAGATCTGCTAGTCTTGGCAGTGGTTGAAACCTACAAGCGCTAGGTTTTGTTGCCCTTGAGCAAGTTGGTTCTATGTACTGCACATGATTGAGATAAATACAAATCCATGTTTTGGTATAAAATAAAATAAGAATAAAGCAAAGCGAAACATACTTTTTTCTCTTAGCAATTCAATGACAAATGTTTAAAAGTTTATTTCTAATTATAAAACTACACCTTTATTTTTGATGAAATTGGAGTACCAACAATTGTTTGGGAAAGCGAAAAGAAAAGATTGGATCATCCAAACGTGCCTCACATAACCCATTATCTTCTTTCACTTATCTCTGATGAGAACACAGACCACTGGTCCAGATATTAAGCTTCTCATTTAAACAGCGAAAAAGGACTTTTTTTTTTCCTGGAGAGTATGTATTATTAAGAATAATTATTTTCAATTGTGAAAGTCATTAAAAATCTGTGTGTGTGTGTGTGTGGTGGGGGGGGGGGTTGTTATTTTTAAAATCGCCTTTCCTGGTTTTAATCATTTGGACGTGCGTCATCTCAGAGGCACACATAGTATAAATTTTCTCATGAAGTTGGAACCTTCTGGGAATGGAGTTTTCACATTATTTTGAATATAATCCTCTTTTGAAATCAAGTTTTATTTAAAGTAAAGTGGCTAACAGGTTTCTGAAAGCCAAGAAACAGCAAGTAATCATTTTGAAACGAATTATTAATTCCTTCATACAGCGACTGAATTATTCAGTATTTGAAGTTAACCACTTAGCATGACAAGAAGGTAGAACATTCCATAGTGTTTTCATAAAAAGGGGTAATCTATGTCATGAAACATATCTATTATTTCTTTATTAATATTTGCAGTCTGTGTGACAATCTTTCCAAATGAGGTTATAATGAGCTTTCAATAGTTATGAATCATTCCGTGCACTTTTCTTTTTCTTACATTTTCTTTACTTGGATCTACTTGACTGAGATATTTTCTCATGCCCCGTTTACATTTGGACCCTTTATAGAGCACAAAGGTCATAGATGGTAATCGTCACATTAGGAACTGGCCAGCTGTAAACCGCCCAATTGTGGAGCCCATTAGCAGTTAACATTCTGTCAGCAGAAAGGAGAGGAGTAATTTGGTGTTGGTTACACACTCCATTTTGGTAAGCATTTCTGTAAGTTGAAGTAATCACTGTTTTTTTATAGCTAATTTGCACAATGAAATACAGTTTTGAGCACCATGAAAACCTTTTATATGTTATCCTGCAATGGAGTATCCATATGGTTGTCCTTAACTGTGGTTAAAGACTAGTGCACTTGAGATGACAGTGGCTTTAACATTTGCTAGCTGCAGAGGAAATATAAAATGAGAATGTCACGCTCAAGTGCAAGAACGGACAGACATTTCACAGCAGGCCAATTAAATCTCTCTTTATTTTCTACAGAGAGCGACGGGTATCTTTATGAAGCAAAAGCTCCATTTTAAGGTTGTATCTATAAGAGATCATCCCTGGAATTCATTTTTCCACATGTCCACATATACAGTTAGTCATATTGCTTTTTGTTCCATTTTTTAAATAAGAGCAACTTGACTTTGATATGGTACAGCGTCCCTCAAACTGTTTTACAAAATGAAACACTTGCTCACACAGTGGAGTTGTGTTGCTCCACTCAGATTGATTCCTCCCTGCTAATGGGTTAATTCTGGCATAATTCAATAACCACATTCTCCCCTGGTACCTTACACATTTATATGGAGTCTATAATAACGTCTTGATGGTTAGATGAGTTGGGAATCTCTTGAGGTTTAATTTAGTTCCATTTCCTCCTGTTAACACACTTTAACTTGGCAAATGAGATCTAATACATATCCCTGCCTTGTTTCTCTAGTTAGTATCATTTAAATCTTGGCTTTGGATCAGGTATGCATCTTCATTTTCCAGAGGGCTTTTGGGTACAAATGCAAGGTTACTGGTGTCAAATCTCTGGATCTTAATTGCAGAAATGGCATTTATCCACTGTAAAAAGTTTATTCAATCAAAGTCTTTGGCCATTAAAGAGTTAAAAGGACACTGGAATTTTTCTGATGAAAATGAAAATGTACTATGACCGAAAATAAGTTTACATATTACAAAACTGTCATAACAGAGTGCATACCCTCAGAAGCTGGAATAAAATAATCTGAAATGCTTTCATTTCTATGTATAGTTATTCCAATGTCACAGTACAAATTAGTAATTTTTGTTCACCGTTGCCATTAGCAGCATCCAGACTTTTTGAGAGACATGACTTGTTTGATTATTTTGATTTTTGCAGTGTCTGAACAAACGTTAATAATATTCCAGACTGGGGACAAAAGAAAAGATATGTACATTTTAACAAATAGAAAGTAGAAAAACGTATTTTGTTGCATCATAATTGGATGTTAGACAGAAACTACTGTAATCATCAACACGAACCACAGTTTACTGCGTTGTTGTTCATGGCTTGGCTCTTGAGATGGCTTAGTGTTATGGAAATGTGGATTAAACTTTGCTGACAAAAAGGCTGTGATTGTAACCTTTTCGGGGCCGTTTTATTTTAAAAGTTGTGTTTGTGCAGGGAAAATTTGGGAGTTTGACCACAAAATATCTTAAGCTCTTGTCAAACTGCTTTGTTTAAGTTGAGGTGAAAACCACATGATGATTTAGAAGGGACCTACTTTTCACTGAGCTCAATAGAGTACATAGGAAAGAGTATGATGACATCAAATTACACAAAATATTTTGTGAGGCAGCTGTCAGTACTAAGTTATAGGGATACTCTTGTTTAGAGGTATTTGGTGTTTTGGCTTTAGAATACAAGATTTCCTTAAATAAACAAGCATAACATTTCTGTTTTGTGAATAAATAAAACTAGAATATTTTTTTATTCTTTAGTCTGTTTATGTTCAAACTCCCCATTGACTCCTTCTTACACAAGTCTGTCTCTTTTTTTCATACACAAAGCCCACACACACATTCACAGGTACACAGAGAACATCACAAGTAGCTGACGTCAGTAATGCTGCAAGAGCTCCGAGAGCCCCTCTACAGGAGCCATTTTTTAACAAGTACACCCACTCTCTGCTAAGTTCAGCTTTGTCATTGTCCAAACACAAGCAACTGTCAGTCACTGGTAGGGGGAACACGCACCAAAAACAATAGTGTCTCCCCCATTGTAACAAGTCCATTCTGCATGTTTGCCAAACTTCATCCTTTTAGCAAGTCCATGTCTCATTAGCTGAAATCTTATAACACTCTGGAAAAGTCTTTTTCTTTCTTGTCACTGATGTTCAATGCTATTTTCAACGGCCAACTTAGTATGTCTCTCTCACACACACAGGCGCGCATGAGTGAGAAAATTAGTTTTTCTACCTCCCACCATTTCATTATCCGAGCGATCTCCCAGCACAGAGTCTAATTCCTTTAGCGAGGCCCCGGTTGCTGCACACTCCTCAAAACCACAGAGATAGAAACAAAATGGGAACACAGTAGAGAGGGGAAAAATATAGAGAAAAAACATAGGAATTTTGCAATGAATCAGAAGGCTGTTAAAGTGTATAAAAAAGCTTACGGATGCACTGCAGACCCACAAAGACGGCAGCCTTATTTATCTCCCTCTTTCAAACTATCACTCTTGGAGACATGTATGTACCTCTACAAAGAGACAGATTTTCCATTGACCAACTTAATTGTTTAGAATCTTGGAAGAAGTAAACCTATTTTGCCTTTGAAAATAAGTGACTGAACCTATAGGGCAAATAATACCTTTTACGTAGTGTAAGGCCTTTCAAACCAAACCAGTCATTGGTAGAAAGAGCAATGTCTTCTGGTGATCTTAAAAGAAAGTAATCACAAGGCAGGACTATTGCAATTCAAATCACAATTTATATTTGTTGTTGATTTGGCCAAAACAAGCTGAAAAATTTACTTAAAGAAGCCCCACGGTGGCTTAAACACAGCGACAAAGAAAGCCACATGAAAATTTTACTGAGCAAAATCTAAAATGGCTAAACATTTGCCTTAATTTGTAGAAATGAACACATACCTGCATTACGCATCCAGTACATCTCAGTTAGTCTCTAAACCAAATGAATATACCACAATCACTGGATCTAACTTGCAAGAAATGCCATAACTAATATGTTTGTCATGGCTGACACACGTGAGTCGGAGCAGGATGGGGCATGAATCCAAGAATATAAAGACATCCATTGCATCACTGTGCCCAGACCAGCTCCAGTTGAAAGACTTGAAACTCTGAAGGAAGCCATACATCAACCTGTTGTTTTTTTGGCCTGGCGTCACTGGGCTCGGCTGGGTAGTCAGTAATGCTATGGTTGCCATTTATCAAACGACAGGGTTACTGCATCTCTGGATCAGCGGGTGCAGCCGCCATAAACAAACAAACAGAACGGGAGGCCTGATGAATACAACCAGGCTGCCCAGTGGGAACTGAAAGGAGGGCAGGGGAAACGAGGGGAAAAATAAATAAGAAAAAGCAAGCGCCTTGCAAGATGAAAGTGAAACCCTGAAAAAAAAGACTAAATAAAACATGAAACAAGAATCTGTATCCAACCATTGCCCTCCATGTACACACAGTCAGTGATATGAAGACAGCTCCTCACAGTCACACATCCACTTTTTAGTTTTTTTTAGGACCTGCATGGCAACAATACCAGAATAAAATATATTCATATTTGAAAGGATCTTGGACACGATAATTGCTATCCATAACTCTATAACTTCATAATCCATAATTCAAATTCAACCGGGAGGTGGAGGCAGGGGGGAAATCCCTCTAATGCTAACGGCAGGACAACAAAGAATTCATTACTTCAATCCACTGCGGTATATCAAAGAGGGAATCAGCTACACGGGGGGCAAAGCTTCTCTGTGTCACATAATGCATGTATTATGCAGCACTGCATTTAGCATCATTTAAATGCAATCAGAGCTTGTAACATCTGATTGTGACATCAACATTTTGAAAGCTGATCACAGCAAATAAAAATATTTTCTTGATCAGGTCATTATCATAGTTTACAGTTCAAATCTTTATAAATGTGTTTTTGTTGGTTTTAAACAAAAGGGCAACATTAACTTGTGTGAGGACAACAGTTCAGGTGAATAATTGGCTTTCATGTGACTTCCATCATCGGAAAACATTGACACTTAAGCATAGCACTGTTGACAGTATAAGGAAGCACAAACCACACTGAAGAAATATTGTTCCAAACAAAAATTCTGCTTTTTGAGTCACATTTAAGCAGACATAGATGATATTTGTAACTTGATATGTTCACATTTTATCTTTAAAAGTAGTCCCTGGCTATCCATGAATGTATGCTCTCTAATGTAAAATAATTAAATGAATGCCAAACAAATCTGATGCAGTCCACGTATGCTGATTGTTTCCGTAGTGGCTGACCACAATGGATCTAAAATGCATTCAAATCAAAGTCCAAATTACCAACATACACGAAAGCTTCCACAAGAGTTTAAAAACAGTAGCCTCAAACAGGTTAAATTGATTCATACTTAACCTTTCCATATATATTTTTTCCTATTCAAGCACAGAAAACACAGACATTTCTAGAAAGAGAACATAAACATAAACAGATTTTTTTTTCTGGATAAAGAACAAAAGATTGACATTTTCTCCTCATCCCTCTCTTAGTAAAATGATTAATAAATAAATGAATACTTTAATTACACTTGAACCTAAAGTGCTTCCCGTTTATGAGAGTGCATGCTTGTCTTTGTACAGATTTTACTGTGATTGAGTCCTTGACTGTCCCTTTTGATGGTAAGAGCTTTGCCATGACATTTCATGCTAAAACATAACATCCATAATGCATTTTGCCTATAAAGCTGTCCAGTCCCTTCAAATAATGATTCCCAGCATGGACTTAAGGCCACAGGAACAAACACACCACAGATGCTGAGAGGGTGAGCAGAGAGTGAAGGCATCAAGAGGAAAGAAAACTGATCAGTAATTATGGCAGCATTAGGTGAGAGAGAAGGTGATGGCGGATGGGGGGGGGGGGGGGCTACGAAAAAACGGTCCAGTGCTGATGAACATTTGAGCATTTCTACATGCCTGAAGGAATTCCATTAACCACTCTGATTAAAGTAATCATTGGAGCCATCGGTGCCTGTCAGATGCCATCCCTGCCCTCTCAATTACCCAGATCTCCTTGAACTCAATTGCTCACATCATCATGGAGACCGGGTGGCAGAAGGAAAAGGAAAGTGAGGCGGTGCTGAGGACGAGGCATCTTCTGTGAGGAAAGTGGGGGGTAACCGATGCATCGGCCCAGCATATGGAAAAAGTCCACCCACCGGATCTGTCCGTATGCAGAGGGCAGACGCATATTGAGCTAATTACCATTTATACATGTAACGTTGGGGTGTAGGATAATTAAAGGGTGAATTATGAGACAATTAAAATTGTTCAAGGTATTATATGCTTATGTTCATCAGTGTGCCTGTTACACATTTAACCACCAAAAAACCTGAAATATAACAAGTTTAAAATGGTATCAAATGTTTTTTTTAAAAAGAACAGTAAACATTACCATCCAGGAAATACATTTATCAAATCCGAAATTTCACTTTAAAAATCAAAATAGTTCAAATTACAGTATAGTAGTTTTAGATATTTATACCTTCTCAGGGCTTAAAAAATCTCTTCTGTTTGTGCGTATTTGTTTTCCTCAGATTACATGCATAAAAAAAAAATCTATTTCTGTTTTTTATTACCATAACATTGGTGCAACTGCTTTTACAAGATAAAACACAAAATCAATAGTGCATGACTATGGCTAAACTGAAATCAACCAGACCAAGAAGTCTCAAAATGTTTAAACTGATCCATACCAGTGACTAACTGATTAACTTAAATGACTTAACTAAACTTGTATTACCATCTGAACTTTTACTATAGATGTCAAAGCTAAATATAACTAATTACATGGACAAGTATAACTTGCATTGGCCCTTAATAATTTTCCAGACATAAAAGCTACTTGTACAGGTGGAAAACAAATAATGTGCCACCTCTACCCAGTGCTCAACTGTGGACACATGCACTTTATTTTGCTTCCAGGCCCTGTCTATGGTTGATGCAACCCTGTGCATGTGTAGCATCAAGCTGCTTTTGTTTATCATAAACACTGATTTGTGCCAACACCATCTGAGACGCTATTAAATATAATTCTTAGCAAAACTCTCCAAAAATCTAATCCAGAAAAAGTTTTTAATTAGCCTGTTATTTTAAGAGCACTGTTCAAAAATAATTGCCCAGCAACTCCATGCCCTGAAAATAGCAGCGTGATGAGCCAACACTTCATGCATCTTGGATGGGTTTCATGCGTTGTCCCACTCTGCTTCGGCACTGATTAACTCTCAAATGGTGGGAAAGCAGAAAGTGTTAAGCGAACCCTGGACTGCCCATTACTGTCTCTCCCAGCGCTTTGTCTGGGATGAGCTTGGAGCTGAGAACTCTCCCTCTTGAATGCAGAGCACGGAGAGAGACGGGTTCATCTGCACCTGCATCACACCTTATGTTGCATCAGACTCCGCATGATAGGTTCAGCCAAATTAAACTCATTGAGGCTGTTGTTTAGCATGAAGCAGCACAATCAAAAATGTTTCTCCTTCCCTCAACACAAATGTTGACCAAGGTAGAAATGTGCATTTACCAAAGGTTTTTTAGGTTTAAAAAAATAAATTATCAAGAGCTGGTTGTTTCTCATGTTACTCTTAAACTGGTTGAGTGAACACATTGAAAACCTGCTACATCAGCTACTGAACACAGCGCCCAGGATTATCCATGAGGGTATGGTAAACATTACCCTTCCTTAATGCTTTCATTTATGCTAAGACCTAAATAGCCCATTGGGTAATTAATTGCATTTTTTTTTAACTGGTCTTTTGTTTGGAGCCCATTAGAACCTCCTTCAGCTGTGTGCTCCATGCACCCATTACAGTGATACAGAGAGCTGGGTCATAACAGCGGCAAACCTCCACAGAGTTCAGGCTGGAGAGACATGAACACACATCCAGTAATAACAAACCCATTTGGAACACATGATTCAGTGATTACGCAATTATGCTCAAGCCTTTCTTTCCTGTGTGATCTTTGTCAAATCATCCAGAAAAATATGGTATTCCAGGAAATTGGATAGTTTTAATAACCAACCTGAGATTGCCATCTGTGCCACATTTCAAACTTTTGTCATCACACTGCTCAGGTGCACACTTAGTAAACCATTTTCCATTATTGGCATCAGAAAAGCAAATGAAACTCCATGTTGAAAAACTGAGCATTGTGCCACCCCATAGGGCGACTGCACACACTTCTTGGCTATGATTCACACCCCCCTGATACATGTATGACACATCCACAGTTACACTTGGTTCCTGGACTCCTCATCTCCCAAATGGTGCCTTCTGCTATCATTCTGGGCTTCTGTGAAAAGATCCAGCTAAAGAAGAGGACCCAGAGTGTTTAATTTTTGAGCAAAGCAGCTGGCACCATATTGGACTTTGAGTGAAAATTACCAGGCATACAGCAGATCTTTGCCGAACGGGCTGTGCAACATATAAATTCACAATAATCCAAATAATTCTCTTCGATCCCGTCTGTCTCTCTCAGGAAACACTGAATTCCTAAATGATGACGCTGACTGCACAGTGAAAATGGCAGCACACAGCATGCTTGGCATTTTTATAGATCTGCATTACATATTGGATTTAAATGGGTCAAGTTAAAAAGCAAGCAAACAAAAATCTAAAAAAAAGCTATTGAAACATGAAAAAAATGTGAATATCTGAACATTCTCCTAATTAAATATCTAAAAACAAGGAAGTGCATCTATAATATGTTTGCACATAAAATAAGTCAAATGAAAATTAATTTGTAGGTCTCTATTCATCTTAATCTTTCAGAAATTAACACCCACTGATTTTGTTGGAGCACGTAACCACATTGTCAAATCAGATGTTTTCATGAATGACCATAAAATTGCCAGCAAGCAATGTGGATGCAGTTATCATGGAATAAGCACAAAAGAGGTCTCTTTGACATTAACTGCCCATGTGTGTGATGTAAATTCGGTATCGTTCGAGGTTTGATTGAGTTCACATCATTGTCAGTTCTTGTTAGTGTTATGTTTTGATTACAATTAAAGTCTCATCTCAAAACCCTAAAAAAAAAAGTAAAAAGAAAACCTCATACCACCAACACGAGTTTTAGTTTGCTCAAATGCACATTTTATGAACCTGACATCATGTTTATTTGATGACAATAACATAGTTTGGTCAATATAGTGCAATAAGTGCAAAGCAATCAAAACAAACTAATGAGGGATAGAGAATCTGCCAATGCTTGTATAAAAATAGGTGTTACATTGATTAAAATATCAGTATTACACAACATGATGAGTACTTCAAATATCATTTATGAATTTAGTTTTTGATAACATATCAATTCTACATATTAAGAATGAATACTCATATTCATTTTTAATATAATAATCTCCTTTATGAGAGCTTATTGAAGGCAAACCTGCCTTCTAATTCCAAAAAGTGCAGAAAGCATACAAAGACACTTTTTTTTTTTCCATCTTCAAATGATGCAGTCTGTTTTGAACATTTGGGGTGTGCCACTTTCAAAAAAAGCCACTTTTACAATGCAGAGCTACAGTAAATGAAACTACAAACATAAGCCTTTCCAGAGGGTGATGGAGTATGACACAAGTAATGATGTATAATCAAAAGTTTTGAAAAGACATGGCAGATTATATCAATAAATATTTACTTACAGACTACAGCAGAAAAAAGTCCTACACAGTTTTGATGATCTGCTGTACAGTGTTTTTAGTCCAGGAGTGATTTCTATAAACATTTCTTCTCTGATTCACAATATACTTTTTTGTATGGTTATATTCCTGAAAATGAAGCTTGGTAAGGTTTACCTGTACATGTACATTTTTTGTGTTATTCGATCTTCACCATAGAAAAATAAAATTTGCATCATCAGTTCAGTGGAGCAATTTTTGTTCATCCGTGTTTCAGAAAGCTGTATCCATTCCTGTTAATGTCATATTTCAGAAATAATAAGATTGTTCGGCACACCCCGTCATAACTCCTTTGCATCTGCTTGTTTTTGTTGTGCCAAGGCACCCGATGAACTGAGCCACCGTTCCGAGGAGGGCCGAGAGAGCAAACGCTTCCTTACATGAGTGATTTTTGCTGCTCAAAACTGGCTAAAGGTGGTCTGTTTCTCAAGAACTTCAAGGTAATCGGGCTCAGACTGCAGTTTAGCTTTTAGCTCCAAGTACTCGTTCCTGTTGGGCTCCACATAAACAGTACTGGGTGCTGTGCCATAGAGCACCGTTTCTCTTATCCTCTCCGGGTGCAAGAACTGACGTCTGACATCAAAATTTGGGTTGTATGTGTATGACACAGGCCCAGTGTACTTGTACTCTAAATTGGCCCCTGCTGGAATGGATGGGATAGACTGATGGGGGGACTGCTTATCCGCCTCCAGAATGCCTCTGAAGAAATGGTCGGCATCCTGCACGGGGGAGGGGTTTTCACGTGGCTCAATGGTGCTAATGCTGTAAGTTGGGCTCCTCATTGTACTACTATCCCTGTCTTCATCTGGAGTACTCCGGTATGTTACCTTGAGCTCATGCAGGTCACGGTAATCCTCCACTGTGTTCCCTTCTCGTGACCTGTAAATGGGGTTTTTGCACATGTGGCCCATGGGATGAGGAATGTACTCATAGACGTGGCCAGCAGGGGCTTTGACTTTAGGACCGGAGCGGTTGCTGTAGAGGCTGTATTGCAAGTTAAACGAGCTGACATCAGAATTGTTGGTGCTAGTACGGTCAGACTGGGACTTTTTGCGCCTTTTCATTACCACAACAAAGAGCCCTGCAGCCACAAAGACAGACAGGATGAAAACAAGCAGGAGGCTGAGGATGAGGACAGAGAGGGGGACCGTGCTGCTATGGGAGTTGATTTTCTGGGGAGCATCTGTTGTGACAGCGTGATCATCCATGGGCTCTACCGTTGGGTCAGTTGGTGAGATGTACATATCGGAGTAGTCAGGGCACAGCTGCTCTGATTGGATGGAACGTAGGTCCATCCCTGTGTGGCGTTTGGGTGTCTCACACACAACCTCATTGACCACAGTGCCTGCACTGAGCTGCTCCAGCCATATCTTCATCCCTACTATGTCGCAGGAACAGTCCCAGGGGTTTTCAAACAGATCTATCTGCACCAGCAGTTTCAGCTGATCTAAAACACCACTCACAGGCAGGTTTTGGAAATTGTTGTTGCGCAAATTAAGCCTGGACAGGGAAAGACTGGAAAAGATGCCTGTGGGTAAGGTTTTAAGGAGGTTGTTGTTGAGGAAAAGCAGTTGGAGATTAGGGAGGTAGTGGAAGGTGCCTGCATCCACCTCCTTGATTTTGTTGTACTCTAAATAAAGATACTGCAAGTTTTGCAAGCCAAAAAACATTTCCCCTGTAAGCCTGTCCATGAGATTACCATTTAAATACAGCCTACGCAGGTTGGTTAAATCCCCAAAAGCTCGGTCATGGATCAGAGTTATCCTGTTGTTTCCAAGGTGAAGCAGATCCAATCCAGTGGCATCAACAAAATCTGATCTCCGTACCACAGGGATGTAATTTCCCGTGAGATACATTTTTTTAGGGTTGTATGGCTTGGGCTTCAGATCAGAAATACTCTCAATCTTTCTCTCTTGGCAGTTGACATTTAACCCAATTTCAGAAATCTGCAGATTGCATGTGCAGGCAGTGGGGCAGTCCAAAGGCACGGGAGATTTGGTTTGAAAAGCAATGATTGGGCCATAGTTGTAAGGGTTACCGCCAGGTAATCGAGAGGTGGGCTTTAACCTAGTTCTGTTAAATTGCCGTGTGCCCTTGGTAGGCCTAGAAGAGGACCTGAAAACAGCCGAAGACGTGGCAGAGGCTGTGACCGCAGCTGGTGTGGTCTGGTAATATCCATTGGTGCTGCTTGGAGGTGCTGGCCTGACTGTATCTTCTGGGGGTCTTCTTGGGCAAAGCTCCTGCTTGGACACCTCATCCAGGTCCCGGCCGTGAAGCCTGAATGGGGTCTCACACACCACTTCTCCCACTAGAGCTGTATAGGATATGCTCTCAAGCCAGGCCTTCAGCGCAATGAGCTCACAGGAACAATTCCACGGATTTTCTTCTAGTTGTAATTCCACAACTTTGTCCATGTGTTCGAGGAGGCCGATGTAGGGAAACATTTTTAATCGGTTCCCCCTCAGATCCAAGTGTGTGAGGGGAACATTACGGAAGATATTCGGGGGGAGTGCAGAGAGCAGGTTGTCATTCAAAATCATCACTGTTAGTTGGTGGAGTTTGCTCAAGGCGTTGGGTTCTATATTGGTGATATAATTATAGTCAATCTGTAGATATTCCAAACTCTCTAGTCCTGCAAAGGTGTCATCCCTCAGAATGTCAATCTTATTGTTATTCAGGTGTAACCTCTTCAATCCCTGGAGTCCGTTGAAGGCACCTGACTCTATCTCAGAGATGTCATTGTTCCCCAAGTGCAGGATGGTCACCCCGGTGTAATTGATGAAATCATTGACTGACAGTTTCTTTAGGAGGTTCCCTGTCAGCAGGAGGTGGTACATGGGGAACTGAACTGGGCTGATCTCTGTCAGTCTGATGATCCCCCGGTTCTCACAGCTCACCGTCAGGATTCCTTCCTTCTCCTCACATGTACAAAGGTTTCGGCAGATCTCTCCATAATTGCCATACATCTCAACCAGCCTCAGAGATGATGCAACCAGAAGGATAATTTTTAGTATCCAGATATGCATTTTTCCTGGGAGAGGATGCCCCAGCTCACTCAAGTGCGGTGCCAGTGTGAGGTGTCATCTAAGGAGGAGAAGAAAAAGGACGAGTTCTGTTTTATACAGCACAGGAAATGCAAGTGACACGTGCATCATTTTTAAAGTGCGCACAGTCTCTTTATCCATGCCAAATACAAGGAGGCCTGTTAATGTTTGTTAAGCATGCAGATGTGTAACGCCAAGTTAAATGTTTTAATGACTGACAGTAATATATATATATATAGTATCAGTCTTATACTAAACGACGATCGGTGAACTATACTGCGCATTTTTTATTGCTCGCAATCCTATTAATTCCAAACCATCTCTCAAAAGGAAATAAGGCATCACAATCCACCATATGCACACTGATGGACTTAGTGATTTACTAAATGAATCCACTCAGAAATTCCACTCAGAAAGAAGACCTACTGTAAAGGTATTTTGAACGGCTCCGTTTTTTAATCAGTCTCACCCCACACACATCATTTCTAAACTCTTATCTCCTTATGAAGATTTCTCACTCACCCCGCATACTCGACGAAACTGTGGGGAAACTGTCGGATCCCTTTTCCCTCTCCGCCTCCGTCCAAACAACATAAGGACGGGGAATTTATTGGTGTGCTATGATTAAAACCATCCTCGGCAGAAATTTAAACAAAATAAGAAAAAGGACAAGAATAATGTAGGCTGTCTTGAATGAAATCGACTTGGGAAAAGCAGTCGGTATTCATCTTAAAAATCCGGCCTGCGAAAGAGAATGTGAATATCAGCCTACGAGGCTACAGCCCTCCTCTTGCCCACGGGCGGAAAAAAGAAATGAGCGGAGTTGATCAAAGGCAAATAAGCCGCGAACCTACGATTGAATTTTGACGCCGGGGTAAATAACTATGTAATCGAGTATTAGTTATGTATGGCATCCGCTATATAGAATGTTCCATATCGTCTCTGCTCTCTATTTCTCCCTCTCCCTCTCTCTATATCGTTCGCTCTCTGGAACAGACGCGTGAGCTCGTGTGCACACGCAAACACAGACACACTTGCGCACACATACACACCGTTTGTCTGCATGCGTTCCCGAAAAGAACACAACAGCCCACACAGTACATTTCCTCCAATAGTCTCGTTTTTATAAACGAAGACGTGTCTTCGACAAATACTGTTAAACTGAGAAAAACGTATGATTCTAAATATTTGGTTTTATAATCCTCACCTCTGGAAATGTCTCGTGAAATATTCGCGTTAACTTGGAGGGCTGCAAGTCCGACCTCGCAGAAAAAAAAAGGAGTTGTTATTGGGAA
This sequence comes from Menidia beryllina, assembly GCA_013363375.1. Taxonomy (NCBI): domain Eukaryota; kingdom Metazoa; phylum Chordata; class Actinopteri; order Atheriniformes; family Atherinopsidae; genus Menidia; species Menidia beryllina. The sequence continues at coordinate 2,388,704 of JABUIW010000060.1, forward strand.
CGCATAAAACTGATGGGGTGAGCATAGAATGTAGGCTCTCTGATTGTTATTGCCACGAAAGGTGCAGACACCTTCGGTAATTGCGTCTTAAATCTCATCAACTTGACGAATGTATCTAGAGGTGGAATTAGCTTTTTCAGCACCATGGACAGATCCCCGGAGACGTCCAAGCTGCCTCAAACAAGAAAGGACAAAAATCACTGTTCTCTTACCGTGCTGATCGCGGCAAACATTGCAGCATCCCGAAAAATCAACGCCGTTCCCCGTCTTCCTTTCTCCAATATTGGTGGAAAAAAAGGCTTTCACCCACCTTCCTGTTGACTACCACGGCAAAAAGGATGAATAAAAGGAGGAGGGTGCGGGAGGGCTAAAAAGAACCAAATCAAGTCAAGTCTCCTCGGCGTTTAGCTCCATAAACCAGGCATGGAAGAGCTCATATACGGTCTCATTCACGCCAATAATGTGACAGCCAGCGCGGCAAACGGGGCTTCAGTGCTCCTCCAAAGGCGACTGAAATTAGCAGCGTCATCTCGGAAAAAGAGCCAAAACCAAAGTTCAGACATGTTTAAGAGCAGGTGGGGTACTAAGACCGCGGTAATCCCACATCATACCGATTTTGCCGCATGCATTTTAACTATGACTTTCATCCATGCGCACTGACGAAGCGGAGCACAGGCACGAACCAGCCCTTGTCTTCTGCCAGTGATCTGGCTTGTACCAGTTTATGTACACATCTGCCCAAGGTCTCTTAATTTCAGCCGCCAGAACGTCCAAATCGAACGGAGATCAGTGAATGTTCTCCTCCACCTTTCTCCTTGAGTGCATCAATCCGATCCCTGCTATGCAGCTCTGCATTGGTCACACGATATCCTGTGTAGCTGTGCACAAGCTCGAGCCACCCACCAACGTTTCAACTAGTGGAACTTGATCATGGTTGGTGCAAAGCAGCGCACACCCTGCAGCGACATTGTTCAACAATGACCACGGCTTGGCAGTAAAAAATAAGAAAGAATTAATGGAGTGATTTTCCAAAAATCAGTCGGAAGAATGCATCAAACCCCAATCTCAGGACTGTGTCAGCGCGCGAATGAGAAGCAATTTAATGAGTGCAACACACTTAAAGGGGGTATGGTAATATGGAGGAGGTTGGTGGGAAAGACGGGTGGTGTGGAAGAGGGTGCTGATGGAGTTGGAGGGGGCAGAGGGATAGGGGGAAAGGCGGGAGGCTGAAAGAAGACCCGCAGAGGGCAGCACAATGATGAAAAAGGCAGTACCCCCAACCCCCCCCACGCCCCCCCCGCGCAAGATTTCACTTTCGAAGCTAGAGGATTTTCATTCAACAGCAACAAGCATTTGATTTGTCACTCAGAGCTTCAAATATCTTTCCACAAAGCCGGAACATCTTATTAGCATGCTTTGAGAGTCACAGCTGGTCAAGTCTAACTTTTCATGTATTATTCAAACGCCACAATAGTTTCAATTGATTTAGTGCTGGAGCAGTTCACAACAAATAGCCTGACACTCATCCTGGATTTACAGGGTGCTTTGCTACCACAGGAGATTGTGTATGATCAGCATTCTTTGCCTTGTTTGTTTGTTTTTACCTTTACATTTGTAAATATATGGGAAAAGGTGCAGAAGAATGAAAGTGGCCTGTCCATCTCAGAACATTTTCCATCCATGTAAATGATAGAATTGTGTCCTTGGATTAAACAGAGTGCTTCCCCTAATGAAGTGTCTCCTATATCTTTTAACCCAATGGATAAGTTCTTCCAAAGCAGCAGGTGAGCTGCACCACCTATGAGGAAATTAACCACATCCAAAGAAGAGCTTTGGGATGCATTCCAACAAGCCTGCAGAGCTGTTCCTGAAGACTCCATAAAGAAAGGACACACAGTTGATTGAAGAGGCTACAGGCTGATAAAAAAATAAAATAAATAAATAAATAAAAAAATCACAGATCATACATTTTCTGTTCATATTCAACTGAATAGATAGCAAACTAATGCATCTCATTTAAAAGATAATTCAAAACTAATTTGGTTTCTTAAGTCTGACTCAAATATCGTGAAAAAGAAAGATTGCTACATTTTGATTTGCTGAATAAAATCAAATTAGGTTGAAGGAATTATTAAACATAACAGAAAAAAATAGATTACAAGTCAATTAACAAAAGTTTGAAAAAAAAAAAAGAGAAAAGCAGAACTAATAATGACAACAACTGCTGTGTTGCATGTTCCTCATCCAAAACCTTTGACCCATCATCAGCTGCTCCAGAGTTGGTATCAAGATCACCAGAACTCTGCAGGGACCCTTCCAGATACACAGATTAAACCTGCAGTGTCTGCAAACATACATTTGCAAGAGATCTGCATTCAGAGAAATTAATTTACCATAGGATTAGGCTTAATCCAGTTTTGCACCAAATACTCCAGCCCAGTAATTCTGTCATGTTGCTGTAAGAACTTTGCGATTATTTCTTGCTAAATCATGGTTAATTTGCTTCTTGTTGAAAGAGCAAATCAAGTCAGAGCCACAGCTGCCCTCTTACCCCCTTGCTGTGAGACAAGAAACTTTAGAAGCACTTAACTAAAGCCTGAACAGAAAATCGAATTAAATCTTGCATATGGTGGGCCACCATGTCCAAAGAGATTTCCCACTTAGTCAGTATTGTGCGGTAATAAGTCAACTCTTATGCTCTCTTTAGCACGCGGGCAGCAACAATAAGCGGATGTGGCATCCATGCTACCTTTTTTAAATTAGCCATGGAGATGCATTGAATTATCTTAAAGTCTCCTGCTCTGTAATCGCATTAAGAATGGTCTAACCCGTGGGGATGGGGAAATCGGTATCAGTGGAACCTCGGCTGGGATGCAGCGATGGAAAAGCTATTGCAGCAGGATGTGAGCTGGGCTCCCCTGAGAGGCTAAGTGGCATCAAAGTGAGGGGTGTAGCTGGCCTGAATCACACTCCTTTGCTTTAAGTTGGTTCTGATGCAGGAGGTAGATGGATCGCCCTGATAAAGCAGTGCCTGGATCGTGGAGGTGCTGTGTGCTTGGGTGAGTTTCGCAAACTTTTATTAGCTCAAAGTTTTGCAGGACGTGCAGCATGTTTTCATACGCTGCCACAGTTACACACCAACTTAGCTTGGGGTTTGTGTGTGTGTGGATGCGAATCTCTCCTTCACAAAGGCTAATGGGCTCAAAACATGAAAGCTATTACCACAGATCAGTTAGCTGCACAAAGCACGCAATTTTCTAATCAGGCCTGAGACAAATAACTAAGTTATTAAATGCAAATGAAAGTTCATGCAGTATTGAGTTCAACATGGATCTTCCATGTGCTTTTAATTATTTAGAAACATGATAGAAAAACCTTCAGCTTTCACGTAGTGGTTATTGGGTAATGAAAATGACATCTATGGTGTCGGAGTGGCATGTTTTTGGCACTGTTGGCATGGCAACCATTGGGTTTAAAAAGGGCTGCACTCTTTGAAACAGAACAAAAGCTACTCACATCAAGTACTGTCATCGGGGAGATGACCATATTCACATGTTTTCAAGAAATCCCCCATTAGAAAAAATAATGGAAGCAAATTAATACGAAACAAAGATCAGCTTCACAGGTTAGTCTGCAGCACATGCACATGCTCCTGCCATGCTTATGAACATTTATTTTTATTGTGGGCAAAGTCCTGTGCCGAGTTTATCTGTGATATCATCACAGATGCCTTCTGTTAAAGGTTGTGAGCTAAAATAGAGGGCATTGGGAAAATAAATAAATGCATAATGGAACCGTGTTTTATATTTCGACAACAGTATACTTAGAGAATATGTTGCAGAAATCATACTTAATTTCGCAGTTCTGCTTGAGGAGTTAAGTTCTATGAAGAATTCAGTGACATGCTTTCCTTCTTGTTGTGGATACAAATGGATAAACGTCTCCTTCCTTTTCTGGACTTTGGTCATGCTCATGTTAAGTATCAGCTATAATCTTAATTTAGCTGTGAAAACGTTATCAGTCACAGAAACCTGCCCTAATTCCCTGATTCCAAACCTTACATTTTCAGTGTTTCACTATTTTGAAAACATTTGACTGCCCACTTTTAATAGATGGAGAAGTCTTTTGTCGGTGGAGCGCCGGACATGAATCGTGTTATGATTAACTTGTGGGGACTCATCTGGCTTGTCTGTCTGGAGGCCAATCGGTGCTGCTAGCAATTTCCTTCCTAGCCCAGTAGGTCTCGAACAGGTCATTGGGGCCAAGATCCATTCAAAATGTTGATAATCGGGAATTAAAAAACAATTTCAGTTTGACAGAATAATTCAACTTGTACTTTTCTTCTGCTGATAAGATGCACAGAGAAATTGCTTTACATAAACAATGCTGCTTGTAGTTTTATTTATTTATTTTTTGCTCTGCAATGCAATGAAAGCTACGGAGACAAGCAAGGAAGGATAAATGGGAAAGTCAGTATTTTTTGCTGTGTGAAGATGGCCCTCCACCAGTCACTCAATTGAATTGACTTTAATCATACAGTGCCAAATCTAAAATATATTCTATAAAAGATACAAGACATTTTTTTTTTAATTACTACAATAGCACTCAGAAAATGCTACTTTTTGTTGATAATCTTTACCTTTTCTCATAAAAACTCTAAGCAAACAGATGTTCCGGGCTCTATTAAATGCTTGTGACATTCTGAAAGAAATTGACACATTTTCCATCCCATAAGCTTTATGGTGATCCAGTTCATTGTGAGGGCAGCAGAATGGTCAAAATAAGTATGGAACCTAGTACACTGCACCGTTATTAGAAATATATATGGCTTTTAAAAGTTATCCACTTAGACACGTACAAAAGATAGTTAAATCCACGTTGACTGCATGTAAATGAACAGTTAATAGAGAGCATTGAGAAGAAATTAGAAGAAAAGTCTCACTCTTGTAAAAAAAAAAAAAACACTATTTTTAGCCAATATCACGCATACCTCCTCTCCATTTTTCTTTGGGCATAACACATTTAACTTAAGTATCAGGCAGACACAGGGCAGCCAGGGCCTCCCCATTGTGCCGTGGCCTTTTGCAGCTGTTTGGCAGGAACTGTGACACTTTGCCTGGAAAACAGCTGCCGTTTCCAGTCAGTAAAACTGCACTCAACATGCTGTGATCAAGTTGTGCAAAAATGAGACATTTTGTTTCACCATCATTCCATGTACCAGATGCATTAAGCTGCTTAGGTCCTTGACTTAAACACAGGAAAGAGAATACAAATTCTTTTTACCCTACTTGTATACATTTTATCCTTCCATGAAACTGTTTATATCTGAAAAATTGATGCCGACATTCCTCGAAGTATTCATTTGCATATCCAAACATGGTTTGCACCACGCACAAGTAAACATAGCCATAAAGCAATACAACTTTTGACTAACTATGAAACTGTCGTATGTTGACCATCAAAAAGTTTTTTTTTTCCGTAATAGCTCACATGCTTTAAACAATGGACACCCAAAGGCTACATCAAATACACAGTTTAGAAATGCATCTAACCAGGAATACAGAATATACAATGAATGTACCACAGACCAATGAAACAAACCAGATTTGAGGATATAGTCAATAAAAAAACCACCCAAAAAATCAGGGAGTAAAAGAAAAAGCTGACAGCGTACCAATTATGCCCCAGAAACAGACTCAAGTGGTACAACAGGGCAAAGTATCAAGATTGTAAGTTAACCCAGGTTTTGGTTCTACACATGTAAGACAGGGGAAGGTGGTCTCAGCTGACCGGCCATGATCTGTGACTATTAGAGCAAAAAGCAGTGCAGTATCTACTGTAGGAAGCATCAATCTAAATATATCATTGAAAACATGAAATGGAAATGTGATTGTGGATTTTATCAAATGAATTATCCTCTTTTGCATTCTTTAATTTTGTAAAGAAAAAGTGTCACTCTTACTCTAACATATTCCATTTGTTTTCCATTTTTAACACGATTGTACTTTTGAATCAACTTAAAACTGATTCAAAACTGTTTGAATCATTACTTTTTACAAGTGTCTTAGGGAATTATCTGTTGGTGATTTAGATATGACTTTGATCAATACCGTCAGAGTTTGTTCCAAATTTTAAAATGAGCAGGTGCCTTTAGAGCAACACCCCTGTTTTACGTAGCATAAACATTCCCTTGGACAAACAAATTCCTCACAACGATACAGTAACAGATTAGGTTTCCAGACCTGGTTGTCATGGTGATACAAAGAGTATGGGATGCGATTATGAATCTGACCTTACCTTGTTCAGCCCCTGATCCCATCGTGCAGCACGGCCGTCCCTCCTGCCCCTCCTTTAAAAAAAAAAAAAAAAAAAACAGAGTTTAACATTTTACCACATAATAGCTGATCTATGTAATTTTAAACATTTAAACACCAGAAAACCTGTAACTGCCATTTGTAGGACTGCATTCACTTTAATGAGGATGCAACCTGTGGATGGCACTATCTTTAATCAAAGCAGCTGGGGTTTAAGCGTGCACATTTATCACAGTTTCAGATGCTGCAGAGCTCGGGTGTGAATTCCCACCTAAGAACGGGACCACAGCTGCTCTGACAGACATGATTGATAGTCAAAGCATCACGGGGAGTTGCTCAGGGATCCCTTGCCTTTGTTTTTCTCAATGCCTTGGCCCAAGCCAGAAGGAGTAAGGCAATATGAAAATGTTGAATCTGTAACATGCAAACTTAACCAGAGGCTGTAATGAAATAAGCCGCTGACAATGCGATAAGTGCATCTTCACTGTATCTGGGAGGGAATCGGATTGACTTATTAGCTACCCTCGCTGGGGAACAAAAGCAGTGAACCATAACCAAGTCAAGTCCATTCATTTGACTGGAGTCAGCAAGCACGGAGGCTTTTAAGGTGATGGTGCACTTCAGGGTTTGATGCTCTGGCAATAAACTATGCCTTTGTGAGTTTAACCAACTAGTCTGCCTGTTAATCATTCTGTCAAGAAATCAGTCATTAGCACGCTAAACCCGTGTCACTGGTTTTAAGATGCTTGGCTCATTATTCATTTGGCTCTCAAAGGACAGATACAGGATCAGTATAAGGGCCTGGATTTACACACCAGCACACTCCAAACTCCAAACCACGGATTGCTCCATGCTGTTCTGCTGGAGGGATTTAAAAAAAAAATGTTTTTAAGTTGTTCAAATTAAAAATAAGGCAGGGATGACAAAAATAACACAGCCCCCATCAAGAGTATTAGGACAAGCACGAAATGCTTTTGAACCTTTTCTTTTATACCTGAAAATGTCGGAGAAAAAAACACAAAACATAAACATGATCACTCATCTTGAGTTCTAGATGTAAAAAGCTCACACATGCGCACCATACAAGCAAACAGAGACATGTATTAATCTTCACCCAACTATGGAAATGCTTTCAAGTAATCTGCCAGAACAGCAACACACCATGAACAGAGAATTAAGTCAATGATATTCTCTCAATCAAGTCACAACACCACCAGCCTACTTTTGGGTTGCGCACATTGCTTGAAATAGCTTCCATGAAATCTAAAATGAGCATTTCTAACTGCAAGCTCTTCAGGGAGGAAAACATCAGGTGAAAGATGTCTATATGCAAGAAGCATATCTACACAAGCTTGGAGGCTTTATTTTTATACCTATTCATCTAAACATTTGTAGACTGACACTTCCTGCACACACTATATTCTCTTTAGATGAAACGGGATTATTGACTGACCCATTTTCTGATATTTTGGGTCAGTTCTGCATCTGAAATCAGTTAAATGAGCACATGAGAGGAAATTTCATATCTATCTATTTTGGTATTTCAGAGCAATTGTTGTTTTCTGTTGTTTGTGCAGTCCGGGATAAAACCAATGCTGGATTTTAATCTTTGATTACAACTAGAAGGAAATGGAGATGGGTTTTGAAATTTCATCAAGGTAATTGCAGTAGATTTACAACATTAGAATGAGATCAGAAGATAAATTTGATTTTTTATTAATTAGATTTTTTTTAATCGATTCATGCTCTTAAATTTCGTCAGTCAGAAGTCACCTGAGCTGTCTGATGTGTTTTGATTGCTATGCAATTCATAAAGACAACTTATTTTTTGCAAAGGTAATATTTCAGACCAATCAGTAAGAATTCAGAGCACTTTTACCGTAACTTTTCCTCTTGCTTTAAAGATAAAATAGCTTGCTCTCCTGTCTTATTGTCTCTGTCACTAAGAACACCTCAGATATCTCTCACCACCACAAAGGTTCCGGGTGCATGAACTCTCCTCCATCCTCTCTGGGTATTCGCTCTTGGACTGGCTTTGGACACAGTGTGACATACTGGAGGCTTCGCAGCAGCTACTGAGGGCTGAGAGATTGCACAGTGGCTGGGCAGGGCCTTACAGTCTGGGCACTGGATCAGTCAGTGGATTTGGGGGCTGGGGGCTTGTGGCTAAAGCTGTCCCCCTGGGTGCTCCGAGAGAGCAACTTGCCTTATACTGGAACCAAGCTTTGCGGGTGTGTATGTGTCAGTCTGTCTGGAATCAGGATTTGTGTAGCCCCTGGTGGACTCCCCAATGGTCTACATGTAAAGCATGAAAAACTGGAGACTCCTACGGTCCACAAATCATTTATAGTTAACACAGAAGTGACTCACTGATGTTTGGTTCACTTATGATTTATAATTATGCGGTTCTCATGTCTTATTCCTCATGAATTCTGATTCTACATGCAAAAAATAATTAAACATTGGCATGAAATATGACCCACAATTTTTCGTGATTTATGGACAGTTAACCTGCTTCTCCTTGTGAGGTTTTTTTGTGATAGGGGTGTTTACCTGTTTTCTCTGGCTGCCACTGGACGACGGAAGAGGAACACCTTGGACAGGCAACCAATCTATCGCAGGGACAATAAATATCAATATAATACACACAAAGATATGCATGCGAGTTAAATGTAAATCATACGTCCATCTGCCGAGAAAAAATAAAAAGCATAACTGTCTGAAGGACGGATATTTAACTTTTTTGTTAATTCCATTAATGAATGAATTATTTTCGAGTCGGCTAAAACAATAAAGAACAATTATTCAGATGGTCTGAACAAAACAAGCTGAATAGAGCTACAACTGATTAACAATCATTGAGAAATAAACACAAAAAAAACTGATGTACTGTTTAAAATTCTTTACATTTTGCTGTAAAAGGCTGCATCTCTGACAGATGAAGTAAGTTTGTAAGTAAGTTTTGTGGAGTGAGAAAATCTGTAATTGGAAAAAAAGGTGATTTGTTTAATCAAAGAAGTGAAGCTCTGGTGTATGAATTACTCTGAGCTTAATTGCATTGAAATAAATGACCAGAATGATGTACTCTCTTTGTAGATATATGAATAAAATAACATCTAAGATGTTCTATCAACCACTAAAGAAATTGTCCTAGATTGTCTAAGAAAGTTTTATGTCAGTTGATCCATTCTTTAAAAACTGCACTCAGCATTCTCTGTGTACAGCCTTGCATCAGTCATTTAGTGATTGGCCGTAAACTAAGCTAAGATTTTAACTGTAATGGGTGCACTTCCCAGCGCCTGATGACTCTAAAAACCTTTTATGTTCATTAGATTCAAATTTCAGCTGTGAACTCAGTGTTACACACAACCGTTCCTTTGTTGAACCATTTTATACGAGTAAGAGTTGCTGTCTTTGTAAGGTTGCCAGGTAACTTTTTCAGTTTCAGTTTATTAGTTGGCATATATATATATATACACACACACACACACATATACACACACATAAACTTCCATCATTTCAGTGTAACAATATTACTGATAACATAATTACGCATTCTGTGTACATTCATTCTACATTCTTTACCAACGCTTCTTTTTCGTATTTACAAATGAATGATAGTTCAACAATGAACAACGTAATTAGATTGGCTCATCATTAATTTTTCGCCACAGCTGAGCAGCAAATCTACATCATATCAACTTGAATTGCAAAATATTAATGGTCCTGAAAAAACTTAATTTTCAATTTTCTGATTATTTGACAAATGTGATGAATAATTGTTTAAGCATTGTTAAGATATGTATATACATATATAACAGTGCTTTCTCCAGTATAATTCAAAGTTGAGATATATAGTTGGGCTTGTGTTTGCTTCTGCAACACTGCTGACAGGATTTGTGGAATGCACAAAATTGTGTTCTTGAGTGAGTGAGTAAATCATGTTCAATCAAAATGTAAGGTTACCGTCAGCCCTACCCCCCCACCCCCCAAGAGAGTCCATTAACATGAAATTACTCTCCCCTTCCTTTTCATGCCTCCACAGTCTTGTCATAAAAAGAAAAGAGTAATGTGCCTCCCAGGCCAGAGCCAGCCTCAGTCATTTAGGAGAATATCTTAAGAGAGACTGTGGTTCATCAAGAGTGTTCAAATGTTTTTTTACCTGTGGTTCGGAAATGAGTGAAAGAGTATGCTTTTACTGGAAATGGGTGGGGGGTTGAGCTTGGCGAAGCCCCTCTGATGCCTTCTAACTAAAAACATATAGATGTACATGTGCTCCTAAAGAATTCCATGGAACTGTTTCAGAGCATTAGGTAATTCCCTTGTGGGAAATTTCAGATTAAATGATACATTTCAAATAACTGTGAAGCCAAACATAGCTGATTTGACAAAACTGTGAGATTTATAAAGATTTCACTGAATTACGGTTAATGCAAAAGCATGCATTTTACAGGGGAACGATGCAATGAGATCAGCTTTTATACGTTTTGTGCATTTGAGTTTCTCAGCTGGTCCGAATTATGCATGAGTTTTTTATTCAGCACAGCAAAATATATGCTTTTCACAAAACATTGCAGGCAACAGGAAGAGGTTTTCAAAATTTTGAGCTCAATACAGCTATACTTATGAGGAGCATCTGTCTGTTTGAAGTTAGGGTAGGCCCTAACTTATCAGAAAACATATATTCTAATGATAAAGACAACATTAAATCAGAACTGATTAAATGCTCTGCATAATCACACTGGCCTCCTGCTGTTCTTTTAGGTGGTTGGAGGCTCTCTGGTTGGACTTGTGCCAGCAGATGCCAGGATTCATTTGAGGTGACTGAAAGCAAATATGACAAATTTGTCCTGCAACACTGGAATGACAGAAATGTCAGCAAAGTGCAATCTCTACAGGCCCACACAGCTGAATAAGGGCAACAGGACCACAATGAACTTCCTACATGTAGAAATCTGACTGATAGGGCAATGAAGAACTACCTTGTCATATGTCATATCTTTCTGCAGCTAATTGGTGTCTTAAGGACGAGTTAGAAATTTAGCCCCCAATTGCCTAACACTCCTTTCCATTTCAGTCACAGAAACATTTTTATTTCCTTCTGATTATTATTCCCACAAGGAAAGAAAAAGCAATGACAAAAATAATCTTAATTTAAAGTTTCAACCTCAAAGAGTCACCACTATCTCTAATTGAGTGATATCAAACCAAGCCCTCCTCAAAAATCTCATTGGGAAGCTACCGTCTGTGGGCGCTGGATGGATTTGAAAAATCATGATAATGACAGTAAATTCAAAATGGGCAAGAAAGGGATTTGTTTCATGTAAAGCAGAGGTGTCCAGATCGATTCTTTGAGGGCTGCTGTCCTGCAGGTTTTTAGAAGTTCCCCTGCTTCACACATCTGATTCTGATGAAATGAATCTATTCAAAAGCTCTGCACAGGCCTGGTAATGGTCCAGTGGTGCATTGAAGGAATGTCAGAGGAAAGTTCACCGAAGGCTCTTGAGGCACAGATGTATGAAGGGTTGTAGAGGTGAGAAGATGGCCAAAAGGCACCAACAAGAGGGAGGTTAACGTACTCTGTTTTTATCTAATTTTAGTTTCACCCATTCTGCAGGGTTTGGTATGGTCTTCTGAGGTCTGTGAACTCCCTGCAGACGTCTTAAATGCTGGTTCGAGTCATCAGTGCTACTATTCTCTTATCCTGGCCAACTTCAAATTGAGCTCTGTGGTGTGATCAACCTTCTAAAGAGATCATCAACTTTTCGAAGCCTTCCCTAACGCTAAGATTACGTATCTAACTATAACTAGATAAAGCAAATATAAGTTTGTAGAAAATAAATGTATAATTGTGCACATTATTGCCAAAACTGAATAGAAAAATGTAGACCTTTTTTCTGTTCTCTTTGTTTTTCTAGTGTAAGCACTAAAAGGGTTAAGACATTCAACAACCCACTCTCCTTTTGAGTTACTATAGTAACAAGTTAGGTTTCATTGAGTCTGATTGCAAACAAAGTCTTCCTGACGCTGTTACACATTTACCAAGCGCACAAAAGACTACCACATGCTCTTAAATGTGATGTAATTAGCAACTGTAAAATTGTTTATACATGTCCAAGAACCAGTTCACTGCACTAATTTTTACAATTAAAGAATATTTCTGTTCACCAGTCAAATACAACAAAAGTTAAACTCAATTCTCGACTTTTTCTCGAAAATTGTTTTTTTAAATAGATGATGACTGGAGATAGTAAATGGTTGATAAACTACACAAATCAAACTCAAAAGGACAGACAAATTTGATATTTCTTAAAAAAATTAACAATCCCCCAAAATCCAGTCTCTCTGCTGAATTTATAGAATTTCTTTTTGTGCTGGCTTATCACATCTGCTCGCCTTTATAAAATAATGAAGAGAATAAGTAAATGCACAGTGTAGTGCACATACACTTGGGAGAACATTGCCTTGGACTCACTTTAGAGGAACCATGTAGCTTTCAGTCCCCATTGACTGGACACAATCAGGACAGAGCAGCTGGTTAATCTGGAAGCTAGGTGTGTGTGTGCGTGTGTGTGTGTGTGTGTGTGTGTGTGTG
>JABUIW010000060.1:2404234-2421789 GCA_013363375.1 Menidia beryllina
TGCGTGTGTGTGTGTGTGTGTGTGTGTGTGCGGGGGGGGGGGGGGGTGATGGACTGTTCAGATGCAATTGACAGGAATTTTATCTGAAATGCATTTATGGGGAAACACACTTTAAATTCTGATGAAGTGTTCATTTCATGAGTGACTGGTTTCAACGTTTTGTTCTAAGAGCTGCTGGCATATTGAAGTCAGTCATATCAGCGGAGGAAGAGGTTTCTAAAATTCTGATTTCCTGTGGTGAGAAAAGTGTGGTGTCCTGTTCGACCTTCAGTTGTTCATCTCCCCGTTTTATCTCTCAGTTATTTCTCACGATCTCTGGAGAGTGGTTCATGTACTGCTCGTTTTTGTAAGACTCCTCTAAAAATGTTGCATCACAAAGCTCAGAGTAGGCACGCTGCAGTTCAGGGGCCGCACTCGCAAAGCATCTTAACAAACCACTCCAATTGCACAAACAGGTTTTAGCTCAGACAAGCTGTTTGCAAAAAATAAGAAATAGAAACAGAAATAATGGCAGCAAGTTTTAAGAAGGCTCCGAAGTCAGAAGTGAGCAGGACGGGTTGGTTCTCTCCACAGCTGGAATAATGAAAACTTAACAGCTCAGTGTTCCAAAATGTTTTCATTCCAAGGCCAGATTTTGAGTTATAACTAATTTTCCAGCAGTCCAACAGGCTTACCATTGCACCATTAGCAGAATGTGATCTTTTGAAGACATAACAGCTAAAACCTCTGTGACAGCAGCCATAAAGGAGCAGAGTTTAAAATTCCTGCTCCAGAGGGAGAAGACCAAGTCTATCAGAGTACAATAGAGTTATTTAGTGTATATACAGTGGCTTTTAATTAAATATGAAAAATCCTTATAACTGAAAACAAGTTAAATTTCAACACAACCTAAATCGAGGGGGAAAATCTAATCTGGGCAGAATTGGACCATTAGGAAATAAACAGAACAGTTTGAGCACATTTGAATTTGACGTCCTGAGTAAAGCCCATTAAAGATTCATGGGTGAAACTCATGGCCTGAATAATGGTGAGCATGCCTCCTGACTACAAATACCTAAACCGCTTGATCAAAGACTAATTGTCCAGTGGATCCTCATAATTACCATTTTAGGGGCAAATAAGGACTTTGACATATAAGTAAAAATCTGAATGCCCTCTCTCTTCTGAACTGATGTGCTGTTTAAAGAACTGAGTTCAATCATCGGTCACTTGAGTCTCATTTCTACACCTGAAACTCAAACCACCTTCACTTCACAGTAAAAACTCATTAAAGCCTAAAATCCCTGCTTACCACAATAAGCAAACACAAATATCACAGACGAGAAGAAGGTAAATGGAAGTGAACTTAAATCTTTTCATTTTCTGGGGTTTACCTTTTTATGGTGACTTCCATTGCATTCTTGTGCCAAATCCTTTGTAAATCTTCCATTTTCCAATCTGTTTTTGTACAGGGCTTGTCTTTTTTCCCTCTTCAGTCAGTTTCTTGGGCTGTTGAGTCTCTCTGAGCCTCCACACACACCTGGCCTCATGCACTAATCACCACATCTGACAGTCGTTGATCACCAGCTCCCTCAGCATACATCCTGCTTTCTCTCAAGTGTTTTCTCCTGTGTCCCTCTCCTGTTTCTGGCATCTTGGCTTATCTTTTTGGGCATCTCCGCTTAAGCAGCGCCTTCAGTTTAAAGCAAAGTGTATTGATTTGTCTCTTACCTGCCTCTGGAGCCCTGGTTTAGATTTGTTTACTTAACTATTAAAGCTTGTCAGCAGACTGTCGAGCAGCAGGGCCCCATACATCATCTTACCGCGCATTTTTAAAGTCTACTTCAAATTGTTAACTGATTAAACTTGTTATTGGGTCCTTTTTACATGAATAGGGTTAACTGCCACATCATGGCAGCCACCCTTCTACCATCTGTCAGATGTTCTCATGTTTGGGTCAGACCCACTGTAATTCTTCATCATACTATATTTTTGAGGACAGTGACAACTTATTTTAAGGTTTGATTAAGTGTTTTTTTTTTTGGCAGGGGAATAAAATAATAAACCGAGGAGTTCCCTTTTCAAATCGTTTTCACACATTCTTAAAATCCTGAAAGCTGTGGAACCTTTTTAGGAGCTATCCTGTGACGCTGTTCTCCTGAATTCTCAGCCTCTTAAGCTTATTTCAATTGACAGTAGACGTACACTGCACTGTTTCAATGACCCATAGTCATGGCCTGAGCTATCTTAGTCTCTGTGTTTTTTCTGCATTACATCTCAATCTTTTCTCTCTTTTGCTTGAACTCCATCACCTTTTCATTCTAAAAAGGGATCGACATATTTTTTTTGAGACCAGCTCATATCCCTCTGCCTACGCTTTCCTTCTTGGAAAATAGAAATATTGTGCTTATTTTAAAGTAAATGAAACCCGCATATTTTTCTTGAAATTGGATTTTGTGCCAGCGGTGCCTAGAACGACCATAAGAGCTAATCTCGTTGTAATGGTTGATATATTTTTAAAAAATGATATTTTCTTTGCTTATGAGTTAATATCTCACAATAACTGAGTGGTGGTTGTTGTTCAAGGTAAGTATCTGGAAAGCCAATATGGTTTGATGAATTTTCTGCAAATATGTGTCTTTCACAACAGCCCGGTGAATGCATGCCTTGGAGAGTTCAAAACCTGTCCTGAAATCTGAGAGGTTCATTGCAACAAATTGCATCATCTTCCCAATAATGTGTAAAGGTGGTGTGCTGAAAGAGCCCAGGTCTGATCATTTTGTGTTGCATTGGCAGCACTCACAACATTTCAATCTTCAGCTGTTTATTTATCGACAGAAAGATTAAGAATCGCATATTTTCACAAGAAAGGCTCTGAAATTGTTAGCAGCTAAATTGGAGAGTTTTAATGCAACTTTGGATCGTCAGTCTAATTCTCACAAAGGGACCAGATGGAGCTTTCTTGGCCACAACCAATGGAAGAAGATAATTAAAAGCACTTTTCATTTGTATGAAACTGTCAACCAGTTGAAAAAGTAAGTGGGAATTATGCTCGACAGTATGCCAAAAGTGGTTGTTTTGAAGGAAATGACTGACCTGAATAAAGGGTATGTTCGCCAGATACCTCCTTTCATTTAGTCAGAAACTGATAAAGATAAAATAGTGTAGATGTTTACTTGACTGAGCTTCTCTAGTATATATCTATTCTGGTTGCTTCTGCTCTCCAGTAAATTACCACCATCTTTTTCCAACAACTCGTTGGCACACATACGGATAACCTCCCATCCACAATATTTGAACTGGCACAAATGATGTGTCAGGCCTCTGTAGAGGTTCTTTATGGAAAGGAAAATGCAAGAAATGAGGATATATCATCGTCTGAATAATGGTACAATCGTGCAACTCCTTGGACATATCAGAATTTTGCCTACGAGTACAAAAATAACACCAGAAAGGCTTGCACAATGGTTTCATCAAGAGTGGCAATTTTCACAGACTGTAATGTGTGTGTGTGTGTGTGTGTTGGAGGGAGTGTTACACTGACAAAAAGCAGCAATTATGTATGTTTTTAAAAGACAAGTCAAGAACATGTATTATTTTGTAAAGGATATAAATCAATACAACTCCAGTCGAATGAAAAAAGGCTTACCACTCTCTGTAGCTCTGATCCCTGAAAGAAGAAATTGGCCTATCATTTTGTTGCATACTCAGCACCCCTTAGTGCAGATGCATGAGAAAAAAGTCAAGTAAGCTTTCTTTGAGCCAGAATGGGCCATTGGGCAGGAAGGAAACTTTCTATTGTTTCTGTACTATGAGGCAGTTCAGCATTCTGGAGAGGGAGAGAGGAAAAAGAGGACGGAACCAGTGTCAAATATACAACATCATTGGCAGCTTGACGAGGCCTTCAGTAGCTCCGCAGCCATGAAAAGGTTATGGGCATTTAAGAGATTATCTGCCATTTAGGACAGCTGGAGAAAAGGTACCCTGAAATTTGCTCTTGCTGGGCAGATCAGCGTGGAGCCAGTTAATGCCGATCTATCTTTGATTCCCCTGAACAACAATCTTGATTCCCTCGCCTGACCAACCTTTCTGTGGAAATAAGGGATGAGAGGAAAAGCCCTCCGTGTTGAGATTTGCAGCATCACAGCTGCAGTCCTCCATATGTTAAAGATGTTTGTTCATATAAAAGGAGACACCAGAATATCCTAAAAATGGGCCTACAAATACATTCCAGGTTGTTGGCCAAATAAAAACAAAACAAGCAAAAGAAAGACAGCATATAATTTATTTTTTTTTTTGTAATGTGGTGTAATTGTTAAACGTGATGGCGCCAGTGTTCACCTGCTATCAACAACATCACAAACAGTCATGATCCATCGCCTTTATTTCAGGGAGAGGACCGTCAAAATGGTTTGTTTTCTTTGGTTGGAGGTCAGAGCAATACATTTCTGAGGAAATTCAATAGATTTCATGATTCAGCCGAAAATGTTATTCCCATCTGGAGTGGCAAAAGTAAATGGGTGAAGTCATCAGCCTGTCTCGGCAAATAAACCTTTTCATTCAGTTCACTTTAGTCAAACTTGGCCAAATGCCATGATCTTATTTTACACAATTGAAACATCTGTGTATTTATTTTTTCAGTTAGCTTCTGCATGTTTGAGAAGCATTTATATATTTGGCATCTGCTTCCATCTTCCCTTGTATAATTGGATGTAGCATTTGCTTATTCACGATGACTGCATTCGAGTCTGAGCCCCCAAAATGGGCAGTACGCTAAGCCAATGAGGATTTAATTTGATTAAATTTTAGCCAGGCTTCCCATCCTTCTATGACCTCCTACCTCATCTCCCATCCAAGCTCACTGTTAAGATGCATCATAACAAATCTAAATGCAAGTCTCAATGTGCTAAATAGGACCACATGCAGTCAGCCAGAGGGAAATGCCTTCCCGGCCAGATGAAGCCTGTGTGCTCGCAAACCTTCAGCACAGACCACTCTGGTACAGACTGATAAGGAAAATGAAGAAATTATGTGAAGTAATGGGCATGAAAAGTATTAATCCCTCCCAAATGTAATATGCAATGCTTTAAAATTTCTTCCAATATCCTGTCAAGATCCTCAATGCAGTTCATTATGCCCACTGTAAAACACTGATTCACTTTAAATCCTTCATGTTCTCACTGCAGCTCTTGCAAGCTGACCAGAGAGAGAAAGATATTACTCTGCAAGTCCTACATACAGCCTAAATCTGTCAAAAAAGGTTTGATAAGGACCTCCATGTTTTTTCTTCTTTTTTTCTTCTTCATGTCTTTCAGCACTTGTCTGTGGAGGGCTCTAAAATAAGAAATCCCTTTCCGCAGATATAATTAATCACTCTGGGAGAACAGGGCGTGTAATTATTTAGGTTACCACAGAACTCTGCAAACCTCCTCCACCTCAACCCCTCTAAACTCTACATGGAAGGAAGGCTTTTAGGATGCCTAGACCCACACCAGGTCCAACTGCTGACCATGAAAAACCCGTTACCATGTTTTACATCCGGCATGGTCACATGTAGGTACAGGGTGAATGACTGTTTTATGTCTTTTATTCATATTTTAGTGGGAGATTTCTTGGCTTCTCTGCACAACAGCTTTGAAATATTTAATGTGCTTTCTTCCTGATCAAAGTCGGCTTGCTTTTTCAAAGGTCTGAAGAATGAAAAGAGTTAAGTGAGGCTTTCATAAGAGCTGACATAATTCTGGTACTGACGACAGTACAGATGCGTGACGTCTGCTCTTGGATATTACACACAGTTACCCTGCGCACTTCTCCTTTCACACTTTTAGAAAAAAGTGTTGGCAAACAGAAGCAGAATATTTGATTATAAGTGAGACTGTGAAAGAGGGGGGTGGGACAGATTTTGCACCCTGTTTTCCTTCTTTTTCTCAAGGCTCTTGCAAGCAATTATGCATCCTCCCCCTTGCTGATAAACAGTTCAGCATCAGTTCACCAAAAGATTAACACTGGCACGACAAACCGACTTTGAAGTGGTCCTGGCTGATTCAAAAGTTGATCAATTGGGGGGACCCAAACTAAAGAGGCCTCGTAATGTGAGCACTGCCAACTGGATAACACAGGATGTCCAAATGAGATACGGCCTCACTTGTCAGGAGGGTGATCTAGCTATGCTTTCCAAAGGAAGTGGAAACTGATGGTAGGATGCCCTGAAGTGGGTGGATTTCTAAGCCTGAGACTCTAAACCAGACGTCAACACACATTTCGCTAATTCCCCTGATGAGATGTGCTATTAAGGGGTACCGTGTTGCAGCTCTGCTCTTAAGTAAGGACTCTGATTTTTCAATGCCATCAGCTTCCTAAGCCTGTTCACATAGCTGCAACGTTTGCTGTGCCCACATAAGGGGTCAAAGGATCGCTTAGCTAAAATGAGTTTAAACATTTAGGGCAGGTGACAAAGTAATTGTCGATCTGTGGGGTAAAACACACAGTCAGTGTGTCAGTGCTTATAATCTGAAATAAATCTCCTTGAAGTTAGAAGTAGTTGGAAATAACTCCAAGAGCTGTTTTAGATATGTGTTAAATGAAAGTGAATGCCTTCCGTGTCTGTGACAATCTGACACCCACATCACCCCAGAGAATGTTGTTGGTTCTGAAAAAAAAAAAAAATCTCCAGGCAACAATCACATCATGACAGACTAACTGTCGTGAAGGTCAAAATTAAAGAAAGCAGAGCAGTTTTTGAGCGACATTGACTCAAGTAGTGCAGGGATTTTGTAAAGTTGAATCAAAATTGTTGTGCTCATGGGGGATGGTTTTGAGCTTTAAAGACACAAATGAATGGTTCTACTCACAGATCATCAGTCAGGAATTTTTCAAATCCAATCATCATGCGAGAGACTCTTAATGAATGCTTTGATGCTTTGGGTGTGTTCTTCTTTTTACATAAGCACAGATGTGAGACTCCCCCAGCCCATTCTGGCCTTTCGTTTCTCTCCCACGTGTAGTCTCTGCACCAACTCTGAAGTGACTAAGGCTTTAAAAGTTCCTGTAGCCAGGGGAAAGCTGTCAAGTAAAATTATACGTTGGAAAGATCTTTCATCATTGTGAATATTGTAATTTCTCTTTCCAGAGCAAATGGCAGAGCTGTGAAAGTGAAACATTAAGGCCAGAATAAAAACAGTTGTCATTTAAATGGAATTTGCATGATTCCTCCTTTTTGACTATTTTCATTCTCTTTGCAATTTTGCACGCAACCCTTTCAGCCGTATTTATTAACTCCTGCAGTGACGATAGTTTCCCATTTGACAACTGTTTTCAAGATACAGGAACCAAAATTGACTTTCTTTCCTGAAAAACTTGCCAGAGGGAGTCGATTTAAATTCCGTCATATTTCTGATAATAGTAATCATGAAACATTCATCTGAATTCAATCTAGGTACATTCCTCTAAAAAAATATTTGGATTGAGTTTTGTCATTTTTCAGTATCAGCAGCACTGCAGAAATGAAGCTAAGAAAGAACAGGCAAAAATATCCTTCAATAAGTTCTTCATGGCTTTCCATGACATTTAGTCTTCGGGGGGGAGTGCAATTGTATTCCCAAACACCTGTTGGGCCTCAAGCACCAGACCCTCTGCCTGACTAAAAAACAAAATTAAACATGTAATTATAAAAGAAGTCAATACTTCAAATAATTGCCTCACTTGCTGGAAACAAACTAAATCAAGTATATCTGAAAAGGCGTTATCATTTTTATTTTATTCACAAAAGTATTCTGTCAACCTCAGGCCAGGACATTAAATGTGTTTCATGTACTTTGGATTAATGTTGGCTGAAACCCATCCCCACAGTGAGGGAGCACACAGGTGGTAACACGAGTCTGTGTGACCCTGTTGGTTGAAGGTGGTTTACGGAACAGATGTACTGCAATAAGGAAAAATAAAACACAAGGTTATTCTGGTGTGCAGTAACAGCCTTAAAAATTCACAGGACGTTTGTCATTATCTATCTATCACTGGGACTGGAACAGTAATTTATCCCTGGACAGTTATCATTAGGAAAAAAAAAAAATTTCATTGAATCTTAGTTTGATTTCAAATCAAATATCACCTTTGAAGCAGGTGCCATTTTATCAGTTTATTCTTTTCTCTGACATTTCTATAGCATTTTCTCTTCCCTTTATTGGGACAGGGTTTGTCCAACATTTTACTTTGCACTGAGGAACTGTAAGTATGAATGAGTTGTCAAGGTGACCAAAAGAGAGAATATCAGACAGGGGAGAGAAGAACCTACTCAGAAAGATAGTGTTCAAAGGCAGAAGGATTGAAGAGAGTCTTTGAGAGAGAGAGCCCTGACAGGGAGGCAGCACACTGAAATAAAGGGGTGTTGTCTTACATTGGATCTGAAGATGAGCACAAAGACAAAAACAGTTTCCTCTAATTAATGTGATCTTCACTGTGGGTGTAAGTTTAGCCAAATGCCACATGAAGAGGCTGTGCATCTAAAACAACAACAAGGGTATTTGAAAGGTCACGGCCTCTTTATCTACAGATTGTTTTACAGGTGAACATGTCGAGTCTGGAAGATGAGCTCGAAGGTCGTCTTAAAGTGAGCAGTCGGATTCTTGGAACAAAAGTCCCTCAACTGAAAATGAAACAAAGCTGTGTCACAGACACCATGGGAGAGAATGACAGTATGAATATAGCATTACAGCTAAAGACGTGGAACAAGGGAAGGCTGGGGGAGGTAATCTATAAAGATCGCTATGGCCGTTTCTTTTCATTGACTTTTCTTCTTATGTCGATTTAGACTCAACTCCTACATAAAATTTCCATCTTCTGCAGTCTTTAAATAGGGACGGCTTCAAACTGAGTCCAAGGAAATCCAAACCCGGCTCAAAAGCACATATCAGGGAGCCTGACTCCACTGCCTGCCAAGGACACTTCAAAAGAACTTCTTAAATTAAAGTTCCTGCTGGTTGCTATTGTCAACTTTTGGCAAGTCAGTATTTTGATTATCAATTAATTTCCAAAGGTCTTAAGACATCTAGCCAAAGCATTTGTGACCCTCCCCCCACGAAAAAAAGAAAGAAAAGAAATCTGAAAAAACTGGCTGTATGTGGTGGTGTGATCGACGGTTGGCCAGGATGTGCTGTTTTGTGTTTTTCTTTTTTGGAAAGCTCCATCCACTGAAACTGACAGGCTACCAAAAGACTCTTTGGCAGGTCCACTCACCCATTCATAGCAGTTCTTGGAAAAGGGAAACAAAATTGCTGTATTGCTTTCTGATGATAAGAACCAAATCACATCAGAAACCATGGAAGGCTCCTTGGACTGCTTTTTTGAGTTCCCTGAGATAATTCCTTTCTATACATTTTCTTTGATGTAACACTTTCTGTGAATATTTGAGGAATAAAAGTGGTAGTGTAATAATAGAAACAATTTTCTGCAAGGGAAGGAAAGTTCAGGAGGGGCACTTTGTGTCCCTTCCTGATTTTATGTTTCAACTTTCACTGCCACTCTGATTTATTAGGAAAAGTGTCCACCTATAGACTCTGACAAAATTGTCCCATCATCTTTTAATTATGAGCTCAATTCATCCTCATACAAACTGAGAAAAGAGAGTAAAATAAAAGTTAAACACAAAGCTTGTGATGGAAAAGAGAAAAGTCGTGTTGAAGACAAAGCAGAAAATGTATTAATCCATTCCTCAGAGGGATTACGCTGCTTTTTTGTTTTGTTTTTTTTTAGCTGTTTGACTATCGTTTAAGAATTGCTTCTGTGTAGTTGTTGTTTGCCTCCATCACACCATAACACTGCCTCCAGGTTTTATTCAGCTTTTTTGCTAGTTCATCAGTGCTTTCAGTAATTCTCCTCCTTACTGCTGGTGCTTTGTCTGATTATGTACGTACATCATGCAGAATACTAATGGAGCAAGTGAATGGTTACATGTTACTCCAAGTGGGGTTCAAGACCTCAGCTAATTAGGTTTAGCATCCGAGTGGAACAGAGTTTAATAGTTCTCCAGTACAACAGCTCATATGCGGAATTAAACTTGACTTAGTGGCGACGTGCATTTTCTTTGCATGTCTGTCAGAGTATGACCTGAAAGTGCATGATATTTTTTTCTCCAAAGTTTACATACCTTTGAGGTCATTAGGACTGATGTAGGGTCTGAGATAATCTCAGTGATAACAATGAAAACAATTCACTGTTATATGGGGACTTGATTACACTTAGATACAACCAACACCACTATGATGGTATTATACATTAAAGTTTCATATTTTACATTTTAATATCACATCTGGAAGGGAACAGTTCAATTGTGCATAGCTTAATGTATCAACTATTCCGTAACCCTGTAGGAGAGACTTTTACTTTTGGATTCATTCTATCTAAAATGCAGAGAACTTATCTATGCATGGAAACATGTCCTTAAAAGGTCCACTACCCAGAACAATAATCTATATTTCATTTCTCACACTGCATCCTTTCTAAACCTTGAACATTTTATCACACTGCAGGATCCATGTTACATTTAATAAAACATCCGCCTCATAGTGCCACTAAGTGCACATCCAAAGGTCTACCGCAATCTGAGAGGTAATCACTGCATGGTTGATTTGCAACTCCAGGTTATCCTTGGTTACTTTTTGACATTTGATTCGTATATTCATCACCTGGCTATCATCCCAATATAATGAGAGTACTTGTGTCATAAAGTAGAAGAGGAAATGACTTTCCCTTTGCATTGGGTCTACTTTTCTATTCCTGGGAACTGTATTACCCTCGGGGTGTAGTTGCCAAAGGTTAGCCCTGCAGATATAAAAATGTCATCTATAACACTTGTAGAAATGCTTTTATTTTTGGGAGGGGGGTACCAGGGGAAGATTTTTAATTATGAATTGATATAAAGATCTAAGGTGAAAGAGAGCCCTGGGGAAGAGCAACAAAGGGAAGCAGGAAGGCAATTTGGCTGCAGGGCCTATGATGGAAAGCTCTAAACCACCCCCCTCAAAAGATGAAAAAGGACACATTTTGAAGACAATGGCTTCACAAAATCTCAGAAACTTTCATATTTGTTAAAAACTTTTCCTTCACAGACTGGGTGGAGGACAGGGTCCTGACGGTGTTTGCTACAGCAACATAACAACATCACCGTGTACTGTAACTGAATAACTGACATGGAATGAAGGTATGTTTTGAGTTAAAAAGCATGAAACAGAACCAGAGTTTAGTGAGAAATACTGGGCCATGTGAACATTAGTGCTGCCAGAACTTCTTGCCAGAATCATAAACCCCCACTTATAGTGGCAGCAGTGTTCTCATGAGGATGATGAAGACCTAGCTGCTGCCAGCTGAAGGTGGCGATCAAGCTGAAACGAGAATTAGAGAGGAGCATTTCCTAATCCCATATGTTCTATATAAAGTTGTGTGATCAGGTTTAATAAACGGTGTACATGACACTTCATTATTTACCTTTTTGTGGATAAACCCCTGTCCATAGAACCTAACCCCTGAAAAGCAAATGGTAATATTTACAGAGAGCACACGCTGTCACCGTCGCTAAAGCTCAATCACTCAGAACAATACACTGTGTGTCAACATCCTCAAGCAAAGCTGGCTTCCAACACCAGGTTTTCTGCAGCAGCGATTTCAGAGGCAGCGTCTGGTAAAGCTTTACAGAGAATAAATAGACTGTGTCAAAAAGAGGCAGAATATTATGCAACTGATAATTACAAGTGCCCAGAACACAGTCAGTGGCCCATCTAACCAGCATATGAGGTGTCAGTAAACTGTCCCAAGAGCCTGAGAAGTACAACAAGAGAACCCCCTCCCCAGTCGCAGCTGTTCACCATCCTTCCATCTGCAAAGTGATGGACTGCTGTACCTCCATATGCCGGAGCACTTTCTTGGCTCACTCAACATTTATCACCATCTTTATAAATCTGAAAAGGATTTTGTGGCTTGTCAATTTTATTTGTTTAAATTGTCATACAGAGCAGTTCAAATTTGAAAAGGCATAACTATATCATATTGTCCTTCCATTAATAAGCAAAATATGGTTAAATATTAACATCCTTTCTTTTTTCATATCTTTGGGAAATCTGTACCAGATGTGACTGTGCATACAGGTTAAACTGTGTAATGGTAATGATTTAATAATTTTGTCATTGGAACTACAACACTCATGAATTAAACAGCAGTCAGGAGTGATAGGATGTGCAGAGCTGCATGTAAATATGGAGGCTCATGCTTGATGGAGAAATCGCTGAGCTGTGGGGTAGATGTGTGACCTGGGAAAACCATCCCAGCACAGGTTTGTGTGATCTTACTTCTATGCAAAGTTGGAGGTGGCTTCTCCATCTCAATTTTCTCAATTAAGGTTAAGCTAGCCTGCATCTCCCTTTCAGCAAATTCATTTAAATTCATTTTCAGTATTAACGAAAAGACAAAGTCTCAGTTATCATTGTTTTTACAATTTCCGAGCATTTGGGTCGTCTGCTTCAGTGGGATATTCACACGTGTGAGGGCACCAATGCCCTGAAGACTGATGCTCCCCTGATGCTGGCTTTCATCTCTCTCTCTGATAGCGACGAGGATAGATAGTTCTTCTTTTGCACATAGGACCAAATGAGGGTCATATTTCTCTCCCACACCTTCAGGAAGGAAATTGAATCCTTTCACATCATGGTCTTTACATGTTGAAAGTTATGGATAGCTCTCTGTTAAACACACCTCTGGAGGTGACAGAAAAATGTGCTATACATTTAGTTAATTTTAACCTACCTTTCTTGTAAAATAAAAAAAGAATGGGAAGTAAACAAATGTTTGTCTTAATACTCCTACTTTAAGAATGAGATAAGGATGCCCCTCCCAGAAAAGTGTATATTAGCTGTAGCCACAGATGTCTGATGTTCACCAGAACAAATCTGAGCTGTTTTGACTCTGATTTCTGGGAAAGATGTGAGCTGCTTGATATGTGAAAGGCTCACAGGTGAGATTGTGCTGTGTTTAATGTTCTCTCCTCACTTGAGCAAAAGGGGACAAAGCAAGTGGCTCTTGGCACACACCTTCCCACTCAGAGTGCTCTCCAAGGCTATACTTTTTAGCACATTCAGGCCTTATGTTCCCCCACCTGTATTGGCCTTTCTGAGTAAGAGAGGCAGCTCAATAGGGCGGGAGTGGGGGAGCTGTCTGGAATACTGTCCCCCTGTTGCTTAATGTTCTTGGCCTCAAGCTGTGGCAGCAATAGAAACAATGTCATCTTTGCATGGCTGCACATTGCAGGTAGCAGTGTTTACAGCCTGGCTGGAGCAACTGGTCCCCCACTGGTTGATAGGATACATTATCCACACTTGCTTTTTACACTGATAACATGAGCATGAATCGTTGGCGAGCATTTAGAATTGCTGAGAATGTTGCAAATGCTTTTTATTTCCCTTGTTTTAGGGTTAGTGTCTCAGGGTATAAATGTCAGAAAGGTGGTGTTTATCACAGTTTCATGGACTGTGCCTGCAGAGCTTTCAGCTGAAAGTCCATCTTCATAGTCATAAAAACGTTGCCTTTTTTTCTTTTTCTTGCTGTGCACTGCAGTGCTTTTAGCTTGATAAATCATTCAATGAATTGGGTGCAGGTTTCAGAGTGTAAAAATCAGCAGAGGCAACATGTAGTCAGTAAAGCAAAATTGAAGGAGGTGCCAAACCAGTGCAGTCGGTAGGATTTAGAGCCACTCTGTCTTGTGCAGAAAATAAAAGTAGAATTAAATCTGGCATGTCCGAAATTACGACGAGCTGTTGAATGAACAAGATGGGCCGAAGGCTGCTCTAAAAAAAAAACAGAGTCATTCTCAATGAAATGAACTTTAGACTGTATCATGGTTGGATTCCATTGTATTACCCTATGGCTGTATGCTCCTGTCTAATCCCACAAACTCTGTGTAAAATTTGAAGTGATGCCCACAATATGAAAGCTGATGGAAAATCATTTTTTGACATAAAGACAGCTTTCAAGGCAGTTCATTATTTAGTAATTCACAGTCATGGCAAAGTCATTGTAACAGTGCAAAGGACTGTTATTATCCAGGTTGCCGTGACACCCACATTTTGCTCTCACATAAAATGTGATTAGATTATGAATTCCTAAGTCTAAAGGTCCAATAAAAAAGGTTACCAGAAATTCTAAATGACTCGAAAAAAGGTTTTACAAGTAATGTGAAAACATAAATACCATTCAAAGGTACACTGGCTGTGCATCATTGTGTCCTTTCTGGAAAAAAAAGAAGAAGTAAAAAAGAAAAAAAAACACTAATGCTAAAAGTGCACTCTTGGTGACATTCCAAAATTGTTGCCATGACAACTCCACAATGGTGACAAGGTGATTCGAAGAGCCAGTTGAGGTGGATATTACAGTTTGGGGCGCTGTGGACCCCGACACAAAAAGCTGACCTGAAAGCTGTATTAACTCTCTTTGTATCATCTCTGTTAAGGTTTTACATCAAGGTGAAATTACACAATCTGTTTCCTGAGGCGCTCTCTTCTGAAGCTACTTTGTACTTTATAACTTCTCTTTTTTCATGGCACACTGCCTCAGCGTGTTTTTGTTCCCTGAAGTTTTGCCGTGAGCAAAGTGGCATCGCTTGATGCACGGTGTTCTCCTCCTGGATATACGCCAAAGTGTTTGCAAGTAAGAGGTAATTCTAGATGATTCCAAAATGTGAAAGGACTGAATGCAATATCATGAGGCTCTCGCAAGTCAAAACAAATGTTTCAAGACAGTGTTTCTTCTTCTGTACGTGGTTAGATTCTAACAATTCCTTTGTACTCTTTGGAGCCATCGGAGTTTATTTGACTCTCATCAGTAAAACTAAACAAATTATGCCTCATGCGCACTCATATTTCATCAATCTGCTAATAGAGTTCTGTGCAATCAGAATACAATCTTCAAGCTTTCATTTGAGTTTCTGAAAATTTACTCTCAATTAATCCTTCCATTCATCCCCAGATTAACATAGGAAATGTGAGAAAAAAACAGCAATGTTGCGCTTTGGAAGATATCTCCTTTTTTTTCTCTTTTACCTGCTATATGGTGGAATTTTGATAATGCATCTTACTTTGCACAAAGTGAGATAAGAATGTTTTGCAGCCTTTTCCATGGCCTGTAAAGGTATCAGGAACATCTGTTTGAGCAAAGTACCAATTAGCATCACAGGGTGACAACTAAAGCTCTTGACTGAACTGAACAGCATGCATGTCTGAACAGCGTGCGTGTTTGTTTGTGGCAGAGCTTCCAATATGTGACAAAATTATATCAAGGAAAATAAGCTGCCTGAAAGACTTCCACTAAGATGTATGACAAGTGTTTTTAAAAGCTTCAAATGCTCACAGGCAGTTTGATCTAACTTTGATCTAACTGGGACTGTCATTGCATTCAGTTATTTGGAAAGCAGATATGTTGGAGTTAGTGTTTTTCAAAAAATATAGAATATTCTATTTTTTTAATGTGAAAGAAGTCCTGCTGTTTTATCACTCTGTTTGCCTAAGCCTGTGCTTTTGCTGGGCAATGTGCTTGAAACTGTTTGGCCTTGAAAACTGAAACATTTTTTTCGGAATCTGCTTGTTTGATCACTATTCCAAAAATGATTTGTCCGAGGATTATCGGGCTCACCTAAAAAATATCTAAGTCATAAAAATGTGAAATCTGTATTCATCAGTCTTATGATCAGCTAATATAAACAACAGTGTCAGTACCAGTTAACAAAAACAAAGCCAACATGCAGAATAATGTGTCAAAAGGCTCTACTTCTGTACTTTGGGTCCATTCCACCCCAGTAAACACCACTGTTTAGCCACGTGTGCCACATTTAGCAGAAATAACTAGAAGCTATGGATTTCTGTGTGGTGAAAGATTGGTGCAATGTTTATGACAACGTTTCATAAATTAATATATCCACTATCCTTACCTATTTACAGTGAGGAAGACATATATTTTACAAGTGTGTGGATAATCTAAATGCATAAGAGTACTCCTCTGAGAAGCAGGAGCTACAATTTTAAGAATCATGCAAGATAGATTCAACTATAATCAGTTTCCACAGATCTCAAAAAGGCTTGAAAGGTCCCTGAGGTGTTGGTCCATAATTGGGACTTGGGTGCTCGTCTAACATGCAAGCAGATTTCAGTTGCTTCCCCAGTAGAACAATGAGAGCATGATTTAATGTGGAAACGACTTACAATGAATGCTAGTTGAAAATGTGAGCATATGCTGATAATGTCCATGTCCAGCTTCTGTGCCACACAAATTAGGGAGATTCTGCATGCATTAGGAGCATCCTTACTGCTCATGCACTGGTGAGACTGGAGATGGAGTGAGATTTTTAATGTTTTTGTGTTTGTTTGTTCCACATCTCTGATGTGTGTGTTTGCGTGTGCGTGTATCGCATTATGCCAGGAAATTTCTGAGTCAAAATGTATCATCACATGGCGGCACTATTTCTCAAGTCAGTGAATTTCAAGCACTTGTCTGACAGTTTGTTTTCCCTTTTGCCAGCTTACAAATGAAATCCCCAAAATAGGTAGCATTAGTGATATATGCCCCTTGCTGCTTGAGAAAATATCATCTCACTGAGTCTGGCATTAGTCATATGATTTAAAAAATGGATGGAAGGCTTTTTGTTATCATTAATTCTTTAATTTACTCAAGAATGTTAGATGACTAAAAAAGCTAATTTGTTCAATTTTGAACAATGCCAGCTTCATGTTAGTTTTGCCACTCCGTTATCAGGCATTATGTTATGTATTTGGCCTGGATGTGGACAATTCCTGCATAGCAATCAGCAATGCCCTTCAAGCTGTTGCCCGTGCAGTCATTAGCTGAGCCTGAGATGTGAAATCTGTGTGACACTTACTTGAAAACATGAGGTGTTGTATATTATTATACCCAGTTTTACATGCACGACAAATTGTTTACATTGTCCAAAAAATCAAATTGTACCAAATCATTTTACACAAAGGTATGATTTTACTGATTGTCAATTTTTACCATACCTATAACACTTTTGTTATTTTACAGAGAAGAAAGTGAGGAAGAAACCTGAGATTTCTTTTTGTTTTGTTTAGTTTACTGGTTATTTTTGCAGAGTGAAAGAGCTAACTCCTTGTTGTGGAGGGATGTAAAACTGAGGCAGCACTGTACATTTGCATGACAATTATACAAATACTGTTTGAGGAAATAATTCCAAAAGCCTTTCACTGCAGCATGAGAATAATAATAGTGGCTGTCCATCAATTATGGGTTATATGGTAAAATAGCAAGTCAAACAACACACAAGAGAAACACTTAGAGGGGGACTAGTATCCCAGTAACTCCTTATCGGCTTGATAGAATTTTATTTTATTTATTTATTTATTTATTTATTTATTTATTTATTTATTTATTTATTTATTTATTTATTTATTTATTTAGTGAGTGAGTGAGTGAGTGAGTGAGTGAGTGAGTGAGTGAGTGAGTGAGTGAGTGAGTGAGTGAGTGAGTTAGTTAGTTAGTTAGTTAGTTAGTTAGTTAGTTAGTTAGTTAGT
>JABUIW010000060.1:2421799-2515341 GCA_013363375.1 Menidia beryllina
TAGTTAGTTAGTTAGTTAGTTAGTTAGTTAGTTAGTTAGTTAGTTAGCTAGTTAGTGTCTCTAGAATCTCCTGGATTTAAATAATAATCAGATGACTTGCTACAGCTCCTCATAAGAAACGGCCATCTGGTGTCAACTTAAAGCAACAAAGAACCCACCATTAATGTGAAGTATAGTTGAAGCAAAACAGATCTTGCAGCGGACACCATATGCAGTGATGAAAGAGAAAAGGAAGAAGAACAAAGAGGCTCCTGGGTGAAATCCCATCCGAGGTCATTCAGTTTGGACTTTGCATGTTTTCCGTGTGCATGCATTAATTCTTCGGCCGTCTGCCTAAACAGAAACAACAATGTTGAGTTGATTGAACCTGTGATGGACTAACGATCCATCAAGGTTCTCAGACGTTTGCCTGAATCTATCGAAATGCAACCCAGGTTACAGTTTCATGATGTCACCAATGCATGGTGCTATTTCAGTAAATGCACCTTGCCATGGAAACATTTTTAACTGAGTGACACAAAGAAATACAAACATTCATAAACCCGACCCCCTTCCACATGGACAAGGCAAGCATAAGGTGACCCAGCTAAGCAATCGGATGAAATTACAGCTCTTACATAGCCTTTGGCCCTGTGCCTGAGGAAAGCAATTGCTCCTGACATTGTGAAGTTTGGTGTACTGGTGGGTGTTGTTTGCAAGAAGAGAAAGCAGAGATTCACCTGCACAGAATATCAATAAAATTATGTCCCTTTTTCCAGAGAGAATACAGAAAAAGAAGATTGTGAAATTAATCTGAGTAGCCTGCTGTCTTTGTACTTTGTACTATTCAACAATGATGAATTCTCCCGCTGTGAAGAGAATGAGTTAAATAAACACTCCTAATGTTATGTCTAACAATATAATTTGGAAGGGCAAAAGGGCCCATTGTTTGATAGAAATGTAAAGGCAGGAACAGAAGCTTATGGAACAGATTATGTATGCTGCTTATCAAGTATTCTAAGTGTGCTTGCAGTTCAAAAACAGAATGTTCCTCGGTGAGAAACATTTTCATCATTTGGCAATTCCAGTGACAAACAATAAGTTCTTCACAGAGCATTTCTTCAGCACAATTTAAATTAGATTTGAATTTAAATTGTTAAAGGCCGGTATGACTTTAGTTAAACATTGTTATCCTAAAACTGTTGATCATTGAGTAGATATGCATCGGCTGTACGTGCATGTCTCTGTTGTACGTAAGGAAGCAAGTTCTGTAAATACCTTTATGCCTGGATTTTTAGTAGGTTTACAAAAGTTTAATTACACTACTCAAAACATTTGAACGACTCCTTGCTTCCATGGTTGGTTCCTTCCCTATCCATCTTGAGGATCTGGGATTTGAGGGGTCTACACTCTATCTCTGCTGACCTCCTCCCACTTTTGGGGTCCTGACCTGGAGTGCACCGCTCACCACTGGTGCCACTGCTGCCTTCAGGTCTCACATCTGTTCCACTTCTTGCTTCAACCCTGATTCTCTCATCTTGGTGATCCTGACACATCACCACTGCCTGTTGCTCGATGATCACAATGTCTGGCTGGTTAGAATCTGGAGGGCCCACAGGACCTTTGCTCTGTCTTTCTGGACCAATCTTGGGGGGATATCTCACTATAACTTTGGAACCTCCAATGATACACCTGATGTCCTCGTACAGTATCATGGCCACTCGGTTATGAGCTCTATATGCCACCACATCGTCCCGGACTGTCTCAGAGGCTGTACATTTATTCTGGGCAATGAGACTTGAATGATTCTTTTGAAATTCCTCACATGGTGAAATTTTACTAAAGATTCTCCCCAATTTCTAAGAACAAGTGCTCATTTCTCTTTGCTGAATTCTGAGCTGCATAAAAAGTAAAGGCGGGGGATTTTGCTCTCAGGCAAGCTAACTAGCAGGAGGTTTGGCAAAGATGAGGTTTTCTGCTTGATGTCCTCTTGAATACATATTAATGGCTACCTGGAGTTTCTCTGAAGCACAAAGCGATGCCCCTGAACAGTGGTCTTTGTGAATATCAACAAGTTTAACTTTAATTTGCTCAGTGAGAAAGTTGCTCTGCCTTTGAAAGTGCATTGGTTGCATACCAGAGACTCCAAAGTATCAAGTCAACTTGTTTTGTCTCCATCCCACCTATCAGTGTTTCTAAATCAGGCACTTTTTCTTTACAGTCCTGTCTCATATCAGATTGCATTCAAACTTTAGTCTTAAACTTTTTTCACTATTCAACATGAAGTGTATAACACGATCAGAGAACATTTATTAAGGCTGGCATCTGATTAATCTACTTCTGATCTGCTCTTGCTGAACCTTGCCTGCTTCTGACCCTGCTTAAGACCTGTCATCTTTTACATATTCTGGACCTGAGATTCTCCCGTGCCTGACCCATCTCTGGAGTGTTTGGAGCCCTGACGCTCCTCTGAGACCACAGTTTGGCTGGACTGATCCTCATGATCCCTCCCCACCTTCAAATAAACCTATTTTGTACTTTTTCGCTGTCTTTGCTGCGTTTTGGGTTCTGGCTTTAACATTGCCGTTGCAGAAAAGCCTTCAGTTTAATTAGGTAATATTCATTCAGGAATGATTAAATCTTTTTGTTATTGCAGTTTGATGTCTTCATGTCTTCAAATTGTTAATCCCTGTGTCCTTTTCATCCAACGTTTTCTTTCAGTTTCAGTATTTCTAAAAAAAGAGATGACCTATCTGGGGTTATTGTTGTAAAAAATCTTCCATTTGATGAACTAATTGATGGAACAGTTGATTACCAGAACAAAACCATGGCCGCATCAGGAATCCTGCTCTCTCATTTTGCATCATCCTGAGGCTTTTTCAAGCAGTGCACAAACTGCACGGATCACAGGGCTGGCAAAGGTAAACCACAAAAAGAAAATAGCTTCTAAAAAGTTTGGAATGCACAGAGTGCCCTCAAAATATCACTTTTGGACAAGCCAGGTTTCCCAAACTGGTAGTATAGCAGCGTCCGTTTCCTTGCAATGGCAGAAGTCAGCAAAGTTACAATTAGGAGATATGTATTAATAAATGGATCACACAGTCTAGAGCAAGATTTGACTTCCATGATACAGATTAGACACAAAACATTCCTCTAAAATAGATTCAGATGCATATGAAAAAGGTTAAATTTACCATGTAGATCAAAACATTGTTCACTGCATCCCCTCCTCTACTTCCTCTTCACCAGTGAGCCTTCTGTCAGTGCTCTCTATGATAGGAAGGGTACATCCTGTACAGCTGCTTGTTCATCTACAAAGAAATAATTCTGTTTATGAGAAACTGTGCTGAACTGGTGCTGGCGTGTCAAGATTGGTTAGATATCCTGACATCCCACAGAAAAAAATCAACATCACTTGCTTCTAATGATATTTACACTATAAATATTTAACCCTGAGCAGATTAGTTTTACATACATTAGGATGTCCTACCTTTTCATTTAACGTTGCTTGGACAGCAAAGACAGTCAGAGATTCAGATGGAAATCAGACTGTTTGATTTGCTGTCAAAGCAACCATGTCTCGTGGAGGCATTTTCTGCATACTTATCCAGCTGAAAATGACAGCGGAGCTGGGAGTGGCACAACCCCTCTCTGGGGTATGGCGATTAAAAACCACTAAACTCTTTGACTTTTAATTGAATTGTGGAAACATAATGACAAACCTGAATGTGTGCTTGTTTGTATTCACGTGATGTGGTAAATCATTCCTATTCACATATATGCCTTGTAATTTAAAGTTTAATGTATTTGTGAGGGATCCTCTGTGTCCAGAAATGTTAGGTGCTTCAAACCCTGAGCACAATATTTTAAACTGTTCTGCAAAAATAGTTTAAACATTTTCAGTTACTTAATATCTAAATGAATAGTGAAATTAAATGAATAACCCTAACCATAATCTTATGATAAGAGCAGATGGAAGTCACGGTTAAAAAGCCTTATGGCTGCTGGAAGAAAGGACCCCGTGAACATTTCAGTTCTGCAGTGCGGTGAGATGAGCCTCTGACTACAGCTGCTCCTCAGGAGGGGATGTTTACTGTTCTCCAAAACAGAATCTAATACATATAAATAATATTCCATGCTTGGGTGCCTCAGTTGTGCAAACTCAAGGAAACAGCTAGGTCGTGCAACTTTTTCAACACCCTGTAAATTTAGTAAATTTACAGGGCATAAATTATAATTGAAATCCTTTTCACAACATGGTATTCGGTTGAGAATGACTGTCGCAGGGAAAACTTGTCTACTACACCCTAAATACATTTGATTCCGAGCCAAATGTCCCTTTTTAGAGGTCTGCGTCTCATTTGCATTGACCTGTTTCTTTGTGAGCCGGCTCAGTGGGGAGTCAGCAGGAAGCACAGATCAGCCAACGGAGGCAGTCATTTGAATGGCTGCAAGAAATTAGTCAGGTGTTGGCTCTGCATGGAGCATATCAATAGCAGCTCCCCCTCTGCCACCACCAGCCCTCCCTTCAATGCCTCCACCCCCACTATCTTCTCTCCAGTAATGTGAAGGAAACAAATGCATCTCACTAAAGACTCATCATTCCACCCAGATGATGTTTGCTGAAAGCATAATGACTGTCTGTTAGCACATGTGTAGTGGTTTGTGCATGTGTCAAATTCAACCTTACTAAATTTAGTTTGATCCTTTGAAAACCTTCTGTGCACTGCACCAAACAGTGCAGGCTCTTTTCCACATCGTCTAAGAAGCATGTCAAGCTACTGGCTACATGCTACGAAAAGAAAAGATAAAGGCTTTATTGGCACCCTGATAAGTACTCCATTTCTGGTTGTGTGTGTACCCACAATTGTTATCTGTTATGTTGTAGATGTTCAAGCTTTTATCCTGATTTTCAGTCACATGAATATGCTTCTAAGCATTGTTCGCCAAAACAACATAATCAGTTCTGACCTGCAATTAGTGAGTCTTTGTTAGTTGTAACTGAAGTGTTTTCATACTTCTGTTGGTTTAAATTCCAACCTTCATGGTTTTGTGTACAGCACTATTTTTCTCATCAGAGTTACTTTTTTTTTACTTATATCAGTTAAAAAGATCTTTAGTTATATTTGGTTTATCTCTGCTGCAAACCATTTCTCTTGGGATATCCCTTTACTACTATAAGCAGTTGCTGTATACCTGAGACATGAACAGAAAACCATCCAGAAATACAGAACAGAGGAGCATCAGCGATAAATATGACACAAATTAAGTTGGATACAGCTTGACAATGAGATGCTTGTGTGGCAGTGAGTTGTAACGGGGCTTGCTGAATAAACAGCATGGGAAGGCAAAAAATAAATTAGCCACAAAAATATAAAACGCTGGCTGGTATTGAAAAAAACAAAACAACAGCAATATACTGAGATGTGACTGAGCTTAGAAAGCCTGCTATATGCTAGAAATTTATACCCCCCAGGGAAGGCGGAATGTCTATCTGTCAGGTGGCAAAAAAAGCATCCTGAATTGGGGGAGATGTAGAAAAAGAAGCCATTACATTTTGACATCTGTGCTGCCAGCGTAGCAGCAACAGGACCGTATGCAGTTTGGGACATCAGTGAGTACATTCAGTTTACAGATGCACTTCTGGCCATTCGAAGATGAATATTTCTGAAATGCAATTATTCGAATATGTATTTTGTGGGGTAATGTCAGGACACTGTAAGCTGTTTATGGAGCAATATCATAAGGAACCTGCTGAGATTACTAATTGAAGCCATTGCAAGTCAGTAATGGTTACTAGTTTATTCATAGAAACCATCAATAAACCCTCGAGAACACAAAACAGTAACTCAGCACGAGCCTTCACAAAACTTCCTGATCCTTTGTGGAAACATCTGAAAACATGTGACTAAATTAATAAGATTCAGGTCTTAAAATAAACAATCATTTTCAAGTATTTTATTCATTACAAAGAATTACTTGGGCTGCACAATTTAGTCTCTGGTGAGTTTGATCTGACAACAGCAAACAGTGACCTTTTAAATGTTTCTCCTTAATAGAGAAGACCATCAGAATCAAACAAGCAAGAAACTAATGTATAAACGGACACAGTGTTGGACAGTTCTCAAAAACCTGTTCATTTATCAGTGTGACACTAAAGAAATATAAACTATTAATCATATCCTTATGGTTTTTTTTTATTGTATTTTGTATTCGTGAGTTGTGATACAAATATTTCAAATCCTAAAGAGAAAGGAGACCACATGAAATCAGCAAGGCGCACTTGGAAAGGCGAGTGCTATATACGGTGGCTCCTGACCTCAGAAAGGAGTGTGAAAAGGCTGTTCAGAGGAGGCAGTGAGACAGAGGCGGGGAGCCTGAGGGAATCAATAATCACAGTGGACAGTGGCAGACTGTGCAGTTGGCCTGCTCCTGTCAGTTATGCTGGCATGGCTGCTGGGCAGCAGAAGTGCTTTGCTGCTGAAAAGAAACTCCGCCACTTCTGCCACGTTCTGTCACAAATTAAGAATGACCTTGGTCAATAAAAAAACGTCTCACTGCCTGTAATATCACCGACTTATCCACTATAAGTGTAAAGTCAGTGTCTCACTTTATACGGCATGTCCTACAAATGTGTGAAGTCCAATCCTGAACCAACATGTTTTACATTCCTCCAAGTAGCTGTTTATGTGTACATTCATTGTAGGGTTATACTCACACATTTTCATGACTGTATGTTTGAAGTCTTTTGTTTTGCTCAGTGGGAAGAGAATCTGAGACATCTAATTTGAGCTGTTTGCAAGATTAGCACATTTGCTGTTGCTGCTTCATCCGCTTGCTTTCATTATGATGCTTGCTATTAGCAGTATCTACGGTAAGTGCTTTCACAAAGTATGGCCCCCATGCAGCACATTGTCCTTGCATTATATACTTTGGAAGGACTTCCACAACCATTTGTCCTTTATTTATGCATGAACTGATGACCCATAAATAGGTCTGAAAAATAGGTGGCCTTTAGTGGTGCATTAAGGTGACCATTAACGTGACCTTGGCCTCGAAGGAAGAATATATTTTAGCAGGAACCCTGACCTTTCAGCCATTACCAACCAACCATTTTGGCTTTTAAGACTTTGTTTCTGGCACAAATAGATTGCCTTTCTGCAGATGTACATCTCTTTTTGCAACACAAACAGGTTGCAGGTTGTGTTTCACATATCATAATGTCCTGTAGATATCAGATGGACAGTGCAGAGGGATGGCTAACAGCCAAAGTCCTGGAAAGTCTCTGCAGAGCATTCATGTTGTTCTGATCTAGATTGTAGGCCGTTATCTGGAGACAGAAACTCTTAACTGTTTTAATGAAGTGATGTTATTATCTGAAAATAGATATGATGTTGTTGCCTGTGTGTAAGCCAAAAGAAAACAAGGATCCTCTGCGTCCTGGCCTTGAGCTGCTGCCACATGGATGATGGTGGAGTGTTTTCACACCTCCACACGGGGCTTTTGTAGCTTGTTAAAGTAAATGTTTAACAATGGCATTTGCTCCAATGTGAAAAACTCCCTTGAGTGTGTTTGAAAGAGTCAGAAATGCATGTTTGTTTGTAGGTCCCCCTTGTTGATCTATGGGTGAATCATATTAACTGATAATCTTTAAGGTTGGCCATTGGTCAAAATGTGAACTGTTGTTAAAGGATGCAAGAGAAATTACAGTGTAACTGTTATCTTTTGTTTGTTTGTTTTTTGCATTTTGTGAAAAATTAACAAAATGAAAAGATGCTGACACGATACATATTGATTATGCCTTTAAAGATAATTGCTGGGCCGCAGCCGTAGCCTAATGGTTAGAGCGGGCGGCCCATATACAGAGCCTTTGCTCGCAAGCGGGCGGCCTGGGTTCGAATCCAGCCCATGGCCCTTTCCCGCAGGTCTCCCCCTCTCTATCTCTGACCCCTTTCCTGTCAAGCTACTGTCATTAAAGGCCACTAGAGCCAAAAAAAAAATCTAAAAAAAAAAAAAAAGATAATTGCTAATGTAGCTCTTATGATGTGATATCAGAAAAAAATTAAACCTTACATATTTGATAAAGACTTATCTGCCTTTGTTTGGTTTTAATCTGTTCAGACAAAAGTTTCAACTCCTCATTCTGGCTCTCCATCAGTCCCATCTGCAGGCCGAAAAAAAGGGCCACTCTGCTGTTTTTCTATGTTTTTCCTCCTCTCTCCTCTTCTGTTCTTGTAATTACCTCTTACCCACGATCCCTTTATACCTCCAAGTGGGCAAAGATACCTCCAGGGTGTCTCTGAATGTGTGTGTGCATGTGCAAAAATGCATGTGGCTGCCCATTCCCATAGGAGAGAAGGGGTGTGTTTGTGTGTGTAAATCTGCGAGCTTATGCTGGAGTCCTGTGGGGCTCTTTGTACGCTGGATAAATAATGATGAATTACCGATTGATTACCCAGGAGTGAAAACTCTGGTATTAAACTTATTATGAAAGGCTGCAACCCGAGAGCCGGGAGTGTTTGCACAGAAGAACATGCTGGGCTTCCTTCTTCCTCATAATTAAGTGGGTAATATTTCTGGGTCATAAATCTAAGGAATGGTAGCATGGGTTTTCAAAATATATTGATTGTGTTTACCGTGTGTGCTCAGGGTTAGGACGCAGCTTCACAGAGCAACTATATTTTACCTGCGTGCTTCATCTATATGGACAGTGTGGGTGGCAAGTAATACAGGGTAACAACCTCTGGATTGCCAAATGCAGAAGATGTTTTCGGTTTTATGTTCAGACACACTGATGATTTACACAATTGAGCCCTTGAAACTAAATTCATTTAAAATAAAATGGTGATAACTTCAGACACCAGAGGAAAATTTGTTGACTGGTTGCCAACGGTTCCGCAAATAGAGGCCTTGAATCTTTATGGTACTGAAATCAACCATTTATGGTCATGTTTTTCCATAATGCAACAGATGGATCTTGAAACTGGGGAAATTCCACCAGAGGCTATTTGGACGGCAAGAGCTCACCTTCTGCCAAGTTTTGAGCTCAATTTCTGACCTGTTCTCAGTCCCAGCACCATAATCACATTTGGTCAGAAGCCCTTCATATCATTTTGTAGTGTGCAGGGTATTTCTGGGGAAATGAGTTCCCTGAAAAAGTTAAAAGAAAGCAAGAGGTAACCCAGCACTTAAATATTCAATTAGAATATTTTATTTTAACCACTTCCGGGTACCTTTCATTTCCAGCCATTTACTAAGGAAGCCCATTTGAATTTCTTGCCGGAGCCATCACTGTAATACCTGAAAAAGACTTAAGAAGAGAAAAGGATAAAAGACGATGATGAAATAGGACAGTGTGATGTTACCAGGAACAAAACAGTGCTAAATTTTCAGGATTCCTACAGTACAGTATGAGGTAAAACATCCAAACACAAGATAGCAAACCTAAAGCGGGTAGATGAGACGACAATGTCATCTAAAAAAAATTATAATAAAAATAGAACCAAAACGAAAAAGCAAAACATAAAAACCTGTGGACTGATGCATAAATGCAGACACAACAGTCTCCTTTCTAAGCCTTTGAACGTGACAAGTGTGGAGTGCAAACGTTGGTTTAATACAATATTAAAAAAGTAACCTTGATTCCAGAATTTAATGGTTTCACATATTGCCCATATGCTCCGTCTAAATGCCTATTTCCATTTTACATCACACAATATCCATAATTATTTCAGGTGCTTTCATACCCACTGGAGATTTTGCATGACTTTTCCTGGATTAGAGCAGCAAGCAAGGAATGAAATCTTACAAACTGCATGTGACTTTTTGCCCCATCCAGTAAGTGAAATAGGTCAGTCTATGTCACCTGCTGAATGTAGAAGTTCAAAAGGATAGGATTGAAAACACCTGTGTGTATTAACGGATCGCTTCACTGGCCACCCTCAGTGCCAGGGTTGGTGACTGTCGAGCAGCTCTCCATCATAGCCAGTTCAAGTGGGTAGGTCATCGTTAGGGTGACGACACCTCTCTCTCCAACTATTCTTTGAACTCTAAACTAGGAGAAAGATCCTATGAGCTGGTCCACAGCATATTGGAGGGATTTCATACCCTGTTTGGCCTGGGAAAGCCTCAGGGTCTCCCAGAAGGAGCTGGAGCACATGGCTCAGGAGGAAGGTACTGCCTTGCCTGCTGCCTCTGCTGATAAAGATGGATGGAGGGATAGATTCAGACTCCCTCTTTTATCCCCTGCCTCTGAGCTTTGTCCAGGATAGGTTTTGGATCTGGTTGTCTCTAATAAGATTAAACCACACTTTTTATTTGGTATTTCAAAGCAATATATTCTGTGTCCAATGAAAAAGTATTTTGTTTAGTACTCAGTCTCTCCATTTGGTTCTATGTTTTCATTGGTCGACGATCTAATGCAGCTCATCAATGACATTAAACTATGTCAGGGAGTAAAAAGGCCTTTCATTTGATAATGAAAGAGGGTCAATGAAATAGCAACAATAGTTTCTAAAAAAGACCCCTATTCTCAATCTTTTGTCTTCAAATAAAAACAAACAACACAGTAATGACATTAAATCAGACTTTGCATACGGTGAGAATGATATCTTGCTTAAGTCTCTATTCCCCTTGCAAACAGAGCAATTTAACCTCTGAAATTTGTACATTTAACACAGCATACAAAGCATAATTAGGA
Source organism: Menidia beryllina (assembly GCA_013363375.1). Taxonomy (NCBI): domain Eukaryota; kingdom Metazoa; phylum Chordata; class Actinopteri; order Atheriniformes; family Atherinopsidae; genus Menidia; species Menidia beryllina. The sequence continues at coordinate 2,432,478 of JABUIW010000060.1, forward strand.
GTGTTTTTCAGGCATTTTTTTCTGAAGAATTCAAGATTAAAAAACTCCAGATCCCATGTTGCATCCACTTAAGAGCAAACAAAAGGTTTCACACCCTTTTAACACCTTCCAGCCTTTGAAAAGAATGTGCTCAGAAAAACACTTTGAACCACTCAAACTGAGGACAGATTGTAGGAGCAATGTTTTACTGGGTTTCACATTTTATAAAGCAACTGTCAGTCCAAACTGAAAAATGTTTCCGTTTGTTGACTAATGGTTGAAACTTTGGGCGACAATTTTCTTTTGCTATCTCTCTTCCCTGTTGTCACTCTGTGATGTGTTGCTCCATTTCCACAGGATGAAATGTCCATTTATTATCTAACAATGTCTTACAATGCTGGTGTCCAGCCTCAGTCTCTGGGAAAGAAAGCCAACATCTATGTTTTCTGCTCCTGGCCTCTAATCCTGCACTGCGATGCTTTGTTTAGGTTAAGTTGCTTAAGTAATCTTACAGCAGGGACAGTCCTTGTTATGAACTTTATATTGGGCCCCTTCAACATCTAAAGGATGTAGAACTGCTTGATTAAATTATTGTGAGATGTACAGAAAAGATTGAGGAATGTTCATTAATTGCATGAGTAGCCATGTTGTCTCATTATGAAACATTGATTTCAAACTTCGGCATGCTTTTGTCTTCATGTTGCTTTACATAGAAATGCAAAAGTCAATCAAAACTACTTTATTAAAAGCCACATTGCTAAATGATTTCAAAATAATGTGTTAATAATGTGGGATTTATTAGACTGAAATCTCTCTGTCCACATGGCTTTATGTGTATAATATGGTCACCGTGTCCATTCCTTTAAAAAAACATGAATTTCTGCTTTTATCGGGAGAATTCAGTATATATTTGAACATTTACATTCATTTTTCTCATAGCCAACAAGGCAAAAAAGTAAACATCCTTCAGTTACTGCTGTTATTCGCTGAAGCTTGCAAGGACAGTGGATATTTTAGCAGCCCTCAAGCATTTCTCTTCATTGTAACAGTAGAAATGGCACTTCGGAAACAGTCATGGGGAAATACATTTCAAACAACAGAAGCAAGAGGCTATATTTTGTGTGAGCTGAATGTTTAAAAAAGCTTTACAGGTTGAAACCTGCAGGGCCAACGCTCACATAAGAACAAAAACACATGAGAGTCTGATAAACTCCATGAGACTCGATCATTACACCTCAGAAGTGGAGGTTGTGGTCATTTTTGATAATTATCTGACTGATAACTGCACTATAATATCTTTACAAAAAATACAATATATAAAGCTTCATGAAATGAATAATTATCATCTTTTGGAAGACTTAATTTTCAACATAGATACTTTGGCTAGGCTGTGTGTTTATCAGAGAACAGAAAAAAAATCTGACATTATTCTAGAAATTGTAAAATTAGTCAAACAGCAGAAACCAGTGCTCTAGATTATTAAAAAAAAATGGATGAGACCTGCTGCAAAAGGCAGAAAAAGTTACAAAGACAGGTAGCAAAGCATTGTTCATTAGAGGATGACTCAGATGGTGGTTTGAGTAGGATTATGAGATTTGTGTGTGAGGCTGTCACCGTTTACCAGCATTAGCTCAAAGTAAGGTAGGTTTGTGCTGTGACCACCAGCTCTGGTTCCTCCCTGTTTAGTATTTTTAGTCTTTGACAATGTCTGCATGTTAAATGTGAATATCACAGGCTGCTGAGAGCAGCTCGTGGTTGAGCCATGTGATTTGCGTGGGAAGTGTAACACCACAGTTGTAAAATGAAGTCATTTAGCTGTTATTTGCATCAATGATGAGATGCTGCATGTTCTGCGGCTTTGCCGGGTGTCACTGTTGTAGGTCTCACTCCAGCTGCAGCAGGGTTTAAGTGCCCTGGGAGACATTCTGTGAGGCTGCTGCCGACTACCATGTCTACTTTCACCAAATGCTGTAGTTTGGGGTAACATGGGAAGCATTAACATGGTAGAAATATTAGTGATGTGACGGAACAACAGGCTAAACCATGAGGACAATAACAGTCAATAGTGACCTGTCGCCGTCTTGTTGTTTTTACAACAGAAGTTTCTATAACAAAGAATTAACTTCTTGCTACTTTGACTGAATAATGACACTGACTAATAGCCACAACGTAGAAGTCTCCTATTGTGACAGAAAATTGTCAAAATTATCCAAATCCAGGCACTGGGATTGTACTGGTGAACTCTAGAGACCTCACTGCTTCCACTTACACACACAAGTACAGACTTCACACCCCATCCTTCCACTCACTGCCTCCCTTCCCCCCAACCCCATGTGTTCATGATGTTGTGATTTACCTGTATCTGTGCTTACTTGTACTGAGGTGTTTTTTGATCATCGCTATGTGTAGGAGGCGTGGCAGCGTGCCTTTTCTTCCCCTCTCCGCCCAAGCCCTCTCCCGATGTTGTCTTTTAATCATGTATCTGCGGAACATGGCTGTGCCCCAAGTGGCTGCGCCTCAGTCTTCCCGTGTCCTGTATGTTTGTGTTGTTTTGTTGATTTTGTCTGATCTCGGTTGTTGTACTGAAATGAAATTTCACTGTACCAGGACGCTGGTTCAATGACAGTAAAATGCTTCTGATTCTATACATCTCAGTCAGGTAAGCGACAATCAGTCACAGAAGTTTGGGAACGTTTCAGAGATTTCCTGTTTGTTTGTTTTTTGTTAATACATGAGCATATATTTTATAGCTTCTTCTACGCTCTTACATGTCTCTTATTATCAAGACTTTTCTTTATTTTTGTTGTCCGGGAGCATAAGACTAAAAGATTTTGATTCCGAATATGTCTGAGTATATATTATAGAATTGACAATAAAGCTGACTTGGACTTTGATGTTAACTTGTAAGATCTGATACCCTGCTGTTAACACAATTGAAGTCAATTTCACCAGATTTTTCTGCTAAGTTATATTAAAAGAAACATTCTTTTTTTAACAACTCCGATATATACCCTTATTTTCTACATGTTATATTTATGATGTGCTTGGTGTCCCAGTTAATAAGAGATCCTTTCAAAATCCCTTTCCTCTGAGGGATCCATGGCCTGAAAAGTCTGAGGGCCTCTGTGGCTGTGAGTTTGAAGCTGTATGCCGGATTCTCTCATTTTAAAAAAAATATAATAAAAAATGCTTAATGGCAAAAGCATTGAAGATTCACTCATTAAATAGGACATGAGTCCAACTAACAATGTCCACCTGCTTGTTTGTTGGTGTTTATATAATGATATGAAAGAACCAAATATGGTCATAACTTATATGTGATTCACTGGAGGATGTAATGATTTTATTATTACATTAAAATGAAGCAAAATAATTATCAACAAGATTATTAACAAGATTAATTAGATTAACAAGAGTTTAAATAAAGAAAAACATGTGCAAAGTTCTCTTGGAGAACAGAATCTGTGTTGCTAAGGGAGGGATCAATATGTTTTTGGCAGAAAGCAAATGCCCTATGTCAGTATGCTTCCACATTTGGACTCAGAAGCTCGGCCTTTGCCAATTTTATGGTTCTGCCAACTGAACAAAAACCTGCCGTCTGACTTTTATGACTGTTCTTTCAAACAGCAGCATTTCGAAAACCCGGCTTGTGCGTTACATCTCACGGGAAAAATTCACTTTCATTGTTCTTTTGCTTGAAGTTGCTTTGAGATTAACCATGACAGTTATGCTAATAGCTCACTCGCCTTTTGGCACTTGTTTTCTTTTTATGCACAGACCTAAACTGTTGGCCAAAAGAAAAAGAGAAGAAAAGAAGGCTGTGATAAACAGACTCGCGCTCATGCCTTTCTGATGATAGACTGACAAGCATCCTGAAAGCACTGCGTGCACACTGACCAGAGGGCAGAGAATTCACATTTGACACATGTGGCAGGCTTCAGTGTAGATAAATGTGCTCATTCCACCATGTGCCCTTGCTCTCTTTTTTTGCACACACACACACACACACGCACACACTGTCGCATGGCTTTATCCCCAGGGAGACATCCACTGCCTTGAAGTCTGCTGCACCACCAATCGCAATCATCCAAAGCTCAGAGAACAAAACGACTGCACCCTGCTGTATCTAAATATCACTGCCACTGCTGGAATTTGTGTGTGCAAGTGTGTGTGTTACTGACACAGAGATCTTTCTTTGTATTGGAGCTGACAAATGATTAATTATTTCTACCATTTTTTTGGCTGGTTCTTCTTATTAACATTACTTACAGCAGCACAGATAAGGCACGCAAGCCACACTGCTCCACCAGCTGCATGGCTGCATACTAAAAACTAGATATCAAGACTCACATGGATATATCATAGAACTGTGGCATGCACTGCCTGCTGACATCATCGCCCTTGATCAGATCAAAAGCCCAGAGTCTTCTTACACACAACAAGAGGTGTGACAGGATAAAAGGAAACTTAGGAGGGAAAGAGAGGGGGAAGACACAAATGAAAGAAAAAACACAATAGGCAAGTAGAGAGTGAAACAGAGGAAAGATGAGAGGAGGAAGAAATAGCCTGACTAAGCAAGACAAGCCTGTTATGAAACAGCAATAGGCTGCATACCAACTGGCTGCTCAGATTGATTTCTAAATGTGAGCTGACAGCTGAAGACGGGTGAAAACAAACTTTCTGCGTTTGCTGCCAGCGGTCATTGGAAGCTTGCAGGCATATTATAACGTTCATGTGATGTGAGTGTAACAGTGATTTTGGCTCAGAGCAGATTTGTATGAATCTAAGAGAAATAATTGAAAAGGTGTGGCTCGATCTGATGCACCCTGTATGAGTAAACTGTGTTTTTCATAAGTACGGTTTAGGGGAAGCATTCTCGTTCCACTCCTCTTTTTATATGAGGCAGGAAAAACAGCAAATGATTGCGATGGCTTTTTGAAACAAATAGATAATACAATACTAGATAATCCTTATAAGCTTCAAATGTAATCTTTAGTATGGCAGTTTCAACCCTCGTCGACCAGCTGTGCGTCCTTTCTTTAAGGAGTCTTCAATAGCAGCTCTCCAGGTATCTTGGAGGACATCCCAAAGCTCTTCTATGGATATGAGCTGCCTTTTGTTCACTTCTCTGTCAGATGATGCAACACTTCTTGTTGAGGCCAAAGTCCAAAGAAAAACTCTGAATGTCTCAAAAGAAAAAGGTACCAGACAGAAATATGGAGGACAACACCTCAAGAACACTTTAAAGTCTGGCTTCAAGGAATTAAATCAAACTGTTTTGTTGTCTGTTATACTTTTTTTTCTTTATTCATCACCAATATTGTGCTCCTTTAGCTTATCTTGCATGGAACACAGGGCAGCATCTGCCTGGCATAGTCATATGGGGAAAGCTAATTCATTTGGTAAACTATGCCAACAGCACCAGACATCGTACCAGGAAACCTTTTAGCTTGTAACTTATCATGTCCGTTTTATGCATCACAAACGAGGACTTATGATGACAGTCTAATTGGTATTCTCTGAAAAGAGCTAGATGACTTGACAAGACCACACAGAAAGCCCAATCTCATGCTGTATGAACATGTCACATTTAACTTATTTCAGGTCATCGTACTTACAGTAAGTGTGCACACTACCAAAGAGATGCTGTCTCCCATCACCCTTCCAGCTTGCACACAGACACACGGCTCCCAGTCAACTTCCAGCTCTTCCCGCGACTTGCCCGGAGACTGATGCAGTGGCTGATTGCGTGGGAAGTTCTTCTGTCATCGTTAACCGGGTCGGACGCACTTGTCAGGGGCCACATTACGAGTTTCCAATGAACTCCCCTTTGCCTTTGCGAGTCAGAAAGGAAAACACAAGGTGGTTCAACTGTATACACGCCTTTCTGCAAGTCTGCATGTGTAAGGCCTTATGTCATTCAACCGATGTTGTTACGCACACGATATTTACAAGTTAGTCAGTCGGCCTGTTTCAACACTAAATAATTGACCGTCCAGCCAGAATCAGTCAACTGATTGCACACCATTCAATGTTGCTGCTTAAGATCAAATACTATTGCAGTCAATCAATCAGCAACTCATCTGCTGTAGAGTCCTTCGTGGCAAGGCCTCATGGGAGAAAGAAAATCTATACATCTATTTGAATGATCAAAGAATACATTTGAAACTCTTAAAAACTTGGTAGAAGCCTTATGTATCCACCAAAGCTATTTCTTCCTGGAATTGGATTTGCCAACTTTCAGATTTCAAATCTCACACACAAAGCTGGGGCAGTAAAGCTTCATTAACTTTTTATACATTGTAAAAACAACTTAAAAAATAGCAATTTCCCTGAATACACTTCACCTTTGTGCACCCAGTTTAACTAAAGACTATGACTGTAGCTCTGCTGTGCAGGTAAAGGGCACAAAAACAAATCAGCGCCTTGCTGATTCAGCAGATGACCAGCATATGCAAAGCAGTGATAAACCTGAGAGGAAGCCAGGAGAAAAAGCAACAATAACCCGCTGAGAAGATTTTCTATTAAGATCTGATATGAACTATGTAAGCATGTAAAAACTTCAGATCATATTGTCCACGAGCGTTGCTGAGCTGTAAAGATCAGGAAGCCATAAATCACTCGGGAACAGATTATAAAAAAGCCATAGACTGTACCTTGATATTTTAGATGATATGAAAGAGGATTCTTTTAAGGTAAGAAAATGAAGCACTTGCATGTAATATTGCAAACTCTGCATACTGTATGCTGGGCTTCTATATTGAGATGGATTTGCCCCAAATAACATATCAGGAAGAAATACGCAGAAATATAAAAGGCATTTGCAAACTCATCACACTGAGCTTACAGCAGCCATCAGGTGGGCTGGTGCCATGAATGTCAGCGCAAAACAAGACGGCAACAGAACAGAGCATGGATTTGTGGCATCTTAAATTCAAATCTATGTGCGGAATCGGCATTTGTGAGTATTATAAGAGACAAGTATTAAAAATTGCCTCCAAGTCCTGCTCAAAATGTGCAAAAAGAATCATATGAAATATAAAAGGTTTTAAATTTAGTTAGCATGTAACATGTAGATATTTGTGGGTTGATTTATTTTCTTACTTGTGAGTTTTAGTTTGAAACACTTACAGCTGGACGCTGGGTGAAGACCTCATGTTTTCAGAGAGCGGTGCTCCAGATGCATCGAGGGCCCCCGAATGGGGGGAGTGAGTGTTTTAAAGCCAAAGCCCAGCACGTCAAGGAGATTAATGCCCTGCTATTGTCTCCAGCTCTCATCAGAACACTTTTATCTGCAGAAAATGACAGAGCTTGCACTTTTCATTATGTATGTTAGCTAGCTAGCTGTGCTCCGTGCCCCTTGCAGCCCCCTGCTTTCCTTTCACAATAGGATTGCTTTTGGGCGTGAATGTGAACGTGAATGTATGTGTATGCATGTTTGTGTGTCTGCGGCAAAGAGAAGAGTTAGTTGCATACCAGATAGCTTGCGTGTGCAGTGTGAATCGCGGCCTCATTTGTATGTCCTACTTGCCATTTCTGACATCTGAATAAAATGTGACACATTCAATGATATGTTGTGTCTTGCAAATAGAGATATGGACAGTATGGATTGCTCCAGAGGGGACGTGGATTGTTTAAAGATCTCTGAAAAATGATTCCAAAACACGTGCAAGAAGGTGTCTTTGTTCTTTTCTCCAAAGTCTCAAACGTGTGTTTGTGTGCACTTAGGTTAAAATTTCTTGAATGTGATGCTGAAGGCTTTGACTGAATCAGAGCATGACAGTGTTGCAATAGCTTGCACAAATTCAACAATAACCAGCTTCGGCCCCTGAGAGTATAATAAAGTGTAGACTCCAACTGGGTTTTACCTGCACAAACACTGTTCAAATTCTAGAATATCCACCTGTTTGGCTTGTTTGGAGAGATGAGAAGAGTATGACCTGAAAGAGCAGTCCCTGCTCCAAGCATATGAAGGTAATTTTTCAGCTGCTAATTGCTTTGCTTTGAGCTACTCTATCAGCCAAAGTGAAAGCCAGCGTTTGAGTCCCTGAACTAAATTCAGCATAAATTCCAATGTCTGCATCACTGACCCTGTGTTTGAAACTGAGGAAAAAATAGTCCAATGTCAAATTGTGAATAGCTTCTATTTTCTGTTAAGCATTTGCAAAACCTCATATAAACTCCAACTTCTCCTCCTCAGCTCAGCAAATAACAGAGTGATGGGGCAGTAGCTGTCCCAGAAAGAGGAACCAGAGTCCATAAAAGTAAGGATGTAACGGGAAACGTAAATAAAGACAGAAAGCAACAATTTGTGAATTTTCCCAGAACAGTGTATTTGTAAAATATTGCTTTCATAGCCCTGCTCAAGTTTTTTTCCCTTCTTTCTTCTTCTCCTGTTGTAGGTTTTGTTTTTGTTTCTCAGATCTAACTGCTTTCCATTACAAAGACCATTCCTTTTAATCCAGGTCATTTGGAGTCATTTTTCAGTCTGAAACAAAGCAAAAATTAAAGAAGGATTTGAACAGAAAACCACACTGGGAGGTTTGAAAATATGTGGTGAACATATCACACTGTGGAGTATGAGTCTTGAACTTTGTGATACTGAAGCAATAAAGTGATCTGAGGGCGCATCAAAACAAGAACAAGGAGTTCTCAACTGCTTTCAGTTTCTTCGGTAGGGATTATTCCTTCCCATTTTGAGCTCTTGCTCTTTCTTCAAATGTATAAAATGAGTGTATGAAAATGCATCTGCACCTTACTACATTCCCTGATCTAAGGGAGGATCTTTCTACAGTTTGCTCCCCCTTGAGCACTCCTCCTGCAGTGGAATGCAGCACTTCCCCACAGAAGCTGGCATTTCAGTTAATGCTGTGCCGAGGCCGGGCCGGTAATAGAATCATTTAAGTAATTATTTAGAGACGGAGGGAAATGGAGAGGGAGGAAGAGACTGAGCAAAAGAGACAAAGTGGTAGCAGACAAGAAGGTAGAATGTGCCTCCACTGAATAATATTACATTTTGCTCCAAAATCCTGAAGGGGTGCAACAGATAGCTATCACGGTATGAATGAGAAAATGGACGAGACAGAATGACATTAGGTGAGAACTTATTGACTATCTACTGTGTGAAAAATGTAATGTGGTGCCTAGAGAGTGAAACTGTGCATATCACACACATTAGACATCCCAGTACTGACACGCACGCAAACAGCAACAACAGCGCCATTAGGAGCGTCCTGAATACCAGGTACAGAGCCCCAGACTTGATTAGATTTGATACTGACAGAGCATATGTCTTCCTCCAGCTTGGCAGTGACTGTAGAGTGTAGAAATTGATTTTTTTCGAAGTGGTGGGTGCAGTAAACTCTGTTCTTATTGACAGTGGGAGGGATAGAAGGTAAATGTGTACACTTAAACTTTATGAAACAATACAGATCAGAATTCTTCTGCTTATAATATTTCATTAGGTATAAAAATACCAAATGGTTCCTTTTTTTCTGATGGCGGGAGAGATTTAGTCTGAAAATGTAAAAAAACTCTCCTAAAAAGAAGGTGTAAATAGGTTGTATTTATTTTTAATATTTTATCTTCCTCTACAGGATGTGGATTCATAAATGGGATTGTAAAAGTCAGTATGTATCAGTACAACAAAAAAAAGTTTATTTCCAAGAAAAATATGCCAGAAGTGAAAAAAATAGGGGAACGAAAAACAATCTAATTTAAGCATTTAACAAGTGTGGTCAACATGTCTGCCCATCACTGGTGATTTGAACAATTAGCAGAAATATCAGGGATAAAACCAATATGACATTTTACATCATCTCAACTGTAAACAAAAAGAATGTCTGAAAATTGTCTGATGGAGAGAGGGTTAGTGTAATGAACGAACTCAGGACCCAAAAGCAACCAGAGACGTACGGTCAGTTCAACAAGATTTATTAACGGACAGGGGCTCGGCAAAGGCGTGGTCAGAACAGTCCAGGTTCGGTAACGGGAGGTTCGGGCAGCGCAGGTAATCCAACTCGTGGTCGGGGGTCGGTCGAGGGTCGAAGCCAGGGGAGCAATCCAGGGGAGCAGGCGGGAGCACGGTGTCGGGCAGGCGAGGTCGGTACACGGGGAGGCAGGCAGGATCCAGAGACTGGCAGACAGATCTCAGGCAGGCGGACTAATCAGACAGGGAGAAGGCAAGCTCGGGAGTCGGAGTCAGACGGGTCGTGATCAGGCAGACAGAAACAGGATAGATTGCTGGAAGTACTCACACGAAGGCTCGATACGTTCTGGCAACGGATTCAGACAGGCACGGTGAATATAAGGAGGTGGAAACAGGTGAAGGAGATGAGCGCTGATTGCCGGGTGAGTAGCTGGGCAGGTGTGCAGGTGGGGTGGAGCCGGCTCCAGAGCCGGGAACATAACAGTTAGGGTTAGGGATGTGTCGAATAACAAATGGTTTACTGACAGAAGCTTAAACATTTGGCATTTTGTGCGTCCGGGGTCCCTTTCAATTATCAGTGTTTTCCTCTGCGCAGAAGGTTTACTGTCCAGCTGATTCCGAATGAGTGCATAGGGAGAAACATCTAGCAGTTAGTGTACCGTGGAAGGTAAATGAGTCCTTCTTAGCTTATTGCACAACTGAACTGGGAAATGCAATGTCTGCCAGTCTTTTAATTCTCATTTACCACGGCCTGTCATGGGTTGTATAATAATTAATCATCCATGCCAATTAGTCCAAACAAACTGAGGAGTATAGACAGTAAACAGAGGGATGGCAAACACAAGCCAGACAAGAAAGTGTAATTTCTTGTTTCTTTTTTTTTATTATTTGCACATTGAGAGAGCAGGGTTTGGATTGCAGCCCTCTGGTACAGCATTGTAATCCAAGCAAAGACAAGTGATGTGGTTGATCAGCCTGATGGATGTTGTAAGGCTTGCATGGCACTGCGTACTGGCTTATCTGAAAGACAGGGAGGGATCCCTTCGGGCTGGTTGAATCAGTCTGTGCGGAACAGATTTGTAAAGTGACCAGGTTGACTTGCTGTGTGAGACCACTGCTGGTGGTCCATATGGCAGACCGTCATTTTCTCTGTGTGACCAGCTGGCAGACGCAGAACCCCATATACCTTTCAGCTGCTGCAGCCCTGTGAACAGCCCAGATGAGATTCCTGTCCTGCCTAGGATCAGGTGTACTTTGGAGCCTTATACTAAGTGGAAAACCAAAATACTGGAAGCTAAAATGTGCTGATAGGACAACAAATACAAAAGTTACTGGCTGGGCTGAAAAAATGCTATATGCTTATGTTTAAAGTTGTAAATGTGAAAAGTTTGTTTATTTTCCTGGTACTTTAGTAATGACTCAATTATAGAGATTGTCAGTGCAAAATACCGATTAAGATATACTTCATTGATTCAAGGTTATCTTTTTACACGTAAAATCATGCATTCAAAAGCAAATTAATCCAGGAGAATATACACAAAGCAGATGATACGCTTGTGAAGTTTTGAGAAAGACTGATTATTATTTATTTGATTTTTTTGTGAACAGCAGGATTAAAAGATGATTGAAAGATTACTTCCTTGTCATATTTCAGAACAGATTTTCATCAATCTCTCAGAGTTTTAAAATAACAAAGAAGAGAAATGTTGCCTAAGGCCTCGGTAGAAGTTATCTTTGAGCTAAATGTTCAGGGCCCAAACTGTCGCAGTTATACATGCATGTATAGACAGCCGCTTTCATTGCCCCCAGTTTTGATTAACCGAAAACTTATTCAATACATTTTGTGCTGGAAAATAGCAACATGCAGAGCAGTAATGTCAGTAATTGAAAATAGGGGAATTGATTAAATAGACAAGCTTTACACCAGCACATATTTCACAGCTTCCCGGATGGGCAACTTCAGAAGAGCCATTGAACCCTGAAATGGGATTTCTCCACAGAACATTTCAGATACTCGTTCAACAATGTTCACATGCTGGAGTCACATCCATTGCTAAATGCAGAAATGCTCTCAAATAAAATGTAAATCAAAGCTGAGGGTAACTGCTTGAGCAGTGTGCAGAGCTGCATCACAAATTCCTGTTTCTGGTGCTGTTTTGGAGCCAGGAAATTCATCACATCTCATTTCCTTTGGACAGCATAAACTGTATATTCATGTCTGTATAACAGCCATTTGAAATATTTGCTCGAAAATCCACAAAGTGGCCCATGTAGCACTTTTTTCCTGATAGGCTGCGCATGTGGCTTGCCAAACTGAATAATTGCATCAGTTTACTCACAATAAGAGAGGCTGCGTTTAACACCTGGAGAAAAGTTAAGTTACTCAGACATATAAGGCCAGCGTGTCATCAATGGTGATCCCCAAAAAAATCTACTTTACATTCCTGTCACAGCTGTGCCTGCATGTCTCTACGAGGTGAAATGGAGAACTGGTGAGATTAAGAAAGAGGCTGTTGGCAAACGTCCCTCTTTACAAGGCAGAGTTAAAAGTTTGGGGCTTTCGGGAGCGAACTGGATCACAGCCTTGACTGTCTTTACCAAGGTGCTATTTAACTTGTAGTGACTGCAGGGACCTCCATTTCAGGAAAACCATTCAGGGCAATACTTCTGAGACTTAGACAGGAGGTAGCCGAGCAAAAAGAGATGAAGAAAGAGAGGAAAAACCGGGTGCTTGGAGTAAAACAAAGCAGTTTGAAGCAGAAGGAAAAAAAATAATCCATGTTTGCCCCATCTGGAAAATCTGTGTTGTCTATGGCAACCACCTCAATGATGACAGGGAGTCTATCGCCTTTTTTTGACAGAAAACTTTGAAAATGCCACGGCCTCCCTCCACAGCTCTGACCCACTTCTAAACTGACAGTACCAAAGGATTGTGCTTGGAAGTGGGTGAAAGTTAATATTTGGAGGATATAAATCTCAAAGGTTTTCAACGAGGAACTTGGTTATTTTTAAATGGTATGAACATTTGTGGTTATGTAATATGGCAATAAAATATAACCCTCTTATGTTATTTGTCTGGGTTGAATTAACAGTACTTCTGCTTCTGTAAAAAGACATAAGTTTATCAAACCAGTGGTCACAGAAATGAAAAAATGTTTTCCACCACTGTTGCACTTACAAAAAAAAAGAAGAAAATGGGATCTTTTGAGGAAAACACTCACAATATTTCACTTATTTTTTATTTTGTTATTTGCCAGAGGGAACACAATGGATACCCAATGTCCATGCATGCTAATTGTACTCCAGTCTGGAGTTAACGGTGCTGTTTTTATTTTTATTTTTCTCTGTGTTCATTTTCATTTCTGGTCTTCATTTTAACTTCTTTCACTCCACTGATGAATTTTCTCATTTTGTATTAAAAGTAATGGATTTAGTTTGGGAAAGCTGTCAAACAGACTATTTTCCATCACATGTTTTCCCCAAAACATTGTGTGAAACATGTGAAACGCTTCTCAGACATTGTTTCACATTAACATTGCAAGGTGTTCTGTGAAGTTACATGTTTGGTTAACCCTGCATGCACAAAAGCCAGTAGTTGTGCTCCCACATCTGTTGAAGGAAAACAAGCTGAGTTTCCTTAAAAATTACTCTGCAAAACACTGCCATGTTAGCTTCAGGCTGTTTTTCTGTTTCTATCTTTTCAGTTGGATTAGTTTGGCTTATGGTTCTCGGTCACATCCAACCTATTTTTAATCATTTTCAAATTGCCTGAAACATCCTAAAATAAGAAGCAAACTCTGTGTCTGCTTGTCCAAAAGCAGCTTAAGTGTATTTTTGTAGGGGAGAAGGGGCAGAAACAAGCTCATGCCGGCAAAAATCTGTTCACTCTGGGCTCTTTAATTCTCACAAGAGTAAAGAATCCTTTTTAAGCCTGTCTTTGTTTTTTAAATGTTCATGTCAAAGGGAATCATAAATGCTTCCAGTGTCTGTTTATCAAAGATAAAGAACATGTATAGGATCATTCTTTCTCTCCCACCTTTTTTGAAGGTATGCCTCCTTGCTTGAATGTATGATGCAAAGAAGGTAAAACATGCACTGCAGCTCTTTTGTAATGCATAATACAATACACAATGCATTCTGTCACCTTTATCTCTGAGCTATTTTTATCACCTTTTTGATCAGAGCGGCTCAGTTTTTAAAAGCCAACACGCACAGAAGAATTTCTGCAAGAATGACATGTATGAAGTCAGCTTCTAATAAAAGGAATTGTTGAATAAAAGTAGGAATGTTCAAGCAGTTTCTTTAATCATGAATATTTTTATGTGTTCCAAAAGGGATGAACACATCCTGCACAGGACCATCTCGCATGTTTCATGCAGACTTTAAGATCCTCCTGTTGGGATGTGGTATTCTTCAAAATCTTCACAGATATGTAAGAAATGAGATGGGGAAATGTGTCAGTTGGGCTTTTTGTCGCTGACTTTGGAGATATTTACAGAAACTAAACAGCATTTGAACTGACAGCAATGCTCAGATGACCGAAAATGCAGAGACAAAAATATTAGAACTACCTGATCACATATCTCTGTCACTTTTACAGAATCCAAAGAAAATGATTATGACTGTGACTCTAGATCAGAGCAAATCTAGCTGCATGTTGCAATCAGTGTGGATGTTTGTGTCTCTCTGCCTGCAACATGTGCGGCTGCTCGACAAGCACCTGTGGCCTGTTTGCATCTAGGATTCATCTCAAAATCCCCACTTAATCAGACAGAGGTAATTAGGAATTGTTTGTGCAGGCAGAGAGCAATTGTTTGCCCAGATGGAGGGCTCATGCTTCCCAAAGTGTTACCTGCTCAGCATCGCACAATATGTTCAGAAATTCCATCGCAAATTAAATCTCAATTCTGCCCGTGATATCTCATTCCTCCGACTCATCTTATCTCCTGTTCCCACTTAAGGAGTTGCGTCAGAGAGGCGATAAGAAGCAGAGGGACAGTAACACAGCGATCCTGCTCCTGACAGATTCATTCACAGGACACTGGGGGAGGGGTTCTTACTAATGTGGTGTCTGGGAATATGATCATGGGTGTGTTAGTTGTGAAATCTCCCAACAGCAAGTGCCTTGCTGGACATGCTGACTGGAAGAAAAGTCAAAAAGAAAAAAACAATGAAGGTGTAGGAGGAATTTCATTTAGTGAATATAAATCTGATGGATTCTGTAACTGATTTCAACCTTTGAAACTGACTGAATCTCAAACTGCTGAAGGATGCTAACATCCAAAAGGGTGGACAGCATTCAATTTTAAGAAAAGTAAATAAGTCATCTTATTAAGTATTTAAACTAAGGATGTTTTACACAGCACGGCGTTCGCAAGTCCTGGTCACTCCCAGTGTTTCCAGATAATGGCCATTGTTTTCTGGATAATTTTAACAGCTTTGCCAAGTCAGAGACCTGTGAGCTGCCTCAATTATGTCACATTGATGAATTGCCTCAGGATGTATTCGACACAAAGTAGAGGTGACATATTTGTAGGACTGACCCAACAGGAAGGTCTTAAAAAAAAGAGATGTAATTAAGATTTATTTAATCTTTTGACTGCCACTCCTACAGCCATGGCCAAATGTAGGGCTAATTCCAAAATGCTTTGCCAAAGTCTGGTTGATACCGATTTATCTGTTTCCTCTCATCATGTGCTGGGGTGTCTACCTCAAGAACCATACTCACCCATTTGCCTCCTCAAGATAACCTTGGCGGTTATGCTTTGAAAAGAGGATTACAATCAGATGCTCGCCAAAAACAGGCAGACTAGGGAAAAGCCTCTCCTGGGGCAGCGTTGGACCTTCCAACTAGTATCGGAAGCCAAATTCTTTTGTTTAGTTCATACAGAAAATATTAAGAAATGGCCATGTACAGTTCAGACAATTGGATAACCATTACACAATGGCCCATCTGACATCTTATTTCAGAGGAGAGCTCTGAGAGAAGCTCTTGAGAGAAACATATGAAACAACAAGAACTGCAGTACTAAGGAACATGAGGGAATGTTGCTTTCTCTGAGTATTAGCCTGTATTTTTGTGGACAGTGAATGTCTCATGAGCTAACAGATGATCATTTTGAAGGAAGAAACCAGACCATGGTGGTTTCTCCACCAGGCACAGACATGCCAGCCTTTTGCGCAACTGTGCAGCATATCTGGGACAGTTACAGGTGACAATCAGAAAGAGATGCTTCCACAACAGACAATAAGATGGAGAAACTGACAAAGTGTCACCATAAAACAGATACCCTCAGTCGCCAGAAAAATAATCTTTCCAGCTGAATGTGAAGGATGTAACAGATGAGTTTGCACCATGGGAAACCAGAGAGGAGACAATGTTATATTTTCAATTTATTCAGTGGGCATGAACTGAATCTGTCTTAACTGTGTCATTTGCTGCCATAAACAGGATTTTCTTTGTTGTTCAGCTCCTTCACCACGTTGTGACGCTTAGTGCTACATGCCTGCTCCTTTTGAGTTTTTAACTGGGTACTGCATTTTTTTTAGTCCATCCTTAAGTTGTCTTTGGTTTGTGATTAGTGAGAGATGGAAAAGTGGCAAAAAATTGATTTGGACACTTTTGCTGACTCACTCTCCTTTTTAAAGGGGTAAACTGAATGAATTACAATTGGTTCATGATCATTTTTGGGCTTGTATGGGAGAATAATTAATCTTTGTAGCAGATAAAGAGTTTGTGTGATGAAAATGATGAGTCGTATTTGTTGTATTTAAACCCAATCTTCATTAAACCCCAATACATTTAATCCATGATCACACTGGGATCTTTTTCTTCCTGTCTGATTCAGTTCCATTTGAAATATTTTGATGGTTAGCAATAAAAGGGATAGATGCTGCTGTGGTTCTGTATGTACTCTGCTGGCTACTGGCATCAACAGTTTCTTGCGTTTTATAATTCAAGAAGGAAAATTCAGAGGAGATCATAAAAAAATCAGGAGGGAACTTCTTTAAGAAGTTCAGAATTTCAAAGAGCAAATGAGGAAGATGAACTGGCATGGCTGCAAACTGAACTGTACAAAGGTTACTAAAACTCCACATGCAATCATGCATCATAGTGTTTTTTTAATCCATGTATTGCCTATATGCATGTGTAAATGGATGATCATCAAGCCCAAAACCATAAAGCTGATCATTACCTCACACTCACAAATATTAAATATGTAAGATAGTTTCATTCTTGTCTAATTATGCTAGCAGAACATATAAATTCTGTGAAAAGAACATCCATCTGTGCTAAAGCATTGATAGAAAACCTCACCGGTTCTCTGATGAAGCCTCATCATAGAATTTCTCTCTCTGTCCTCCATAATATTGAGCTTTTGGTAATTCCTGTTTCTATGGCAACACGAGTCAAGTCATCCTGTGGACGTTTAGGGGGGATGGAGTTAGAAAACCAGTAGGAAAGCGACTGAATATGCAGCTTATCTGAGAAATTCTCTTTTTATTCTTAACTCAAAATTTTCTTCTTTGCTGCAGTTGTAATACTAAATAAAATATCTCCTAACACTCATATTACGTTAGTCATGAAAATGTCTAATTTTCATCACAATGAGGACCTCCTTCCCTTCCAATATGGCCTTCATTTCTAAAACACCTCAGCTGTGGAAGTCATTTTCACAAAAACTTTTTTTTTCAACGACATAATAATGGAAATCGTTTCACACAATTCAAAGATTACCTGAAAAGTGGAGCTAATTTGAATCTCAGAAACTGCCACACAGGAGCCAGAAATAATCCCACTGTCAAATGAAACCCGTGAGGTATTTTAGGCTCAACTCTGGCAGAAATGTATCGTTTGGGATGGTGCAGTAAAGTGCAGTGGCAGCAGCAGCTTTTATCCCCTGATATTGTTAGTCAAGGAAAGGAATATCAATACAGAACAGGGAGCATAGTATTTGTCAACTTATGCCAGTGACACAGAGGTTCAGCCTTGTAGAGTTGCATGTTTTTGCTTTGCTCCGGTCCTTAGATGACATGACACACGTACAACATGCTACCATGGGATCAGTCGTCTCCAAACCATCTTTCTGCTTGGTTCTTTTTTCTGAAAGGAATAATTCATCACAAAGCTCTACTGGGCTGAGAGGTTTGAGTATATGCACTAGATATTCCATGCAAACACACTTAGGTATCAAAATAATAAAAATAGGTAGTGAAAAAATGCTGTCATGACATTTCTAGTCAACAGTGACATTTGAAACAAGTGTCTCTGTCCTGTCATCCCATCCACATCCCACTGCCTCAGACATCTTATATCAGCAGGTGGCATCATGTTGGTGCTCATCTTTACCTCCATGTGAGCTGTATTTTCAGAAAGAGTTGAATACCATTAAAAGTTAAAACATCTTTTTTTTTTTGTTTTCTTCTCCCGTAAAAGTCCTGAATACATGTGCCTAAAGCTCATGAGCTCCATAGCTCAAGTTGTTGAAAATTTGTTTATTTATTTTTTTTTAAATAATTTCCCTCTGGGATTATTAAAGTATTTCTGATTCTGATTCTGATTCTGATTTTTTTGCACTATTTCATTTTAAGTTTTTTATACTCTCGTTAATATGTTGTGTGTATATGTGCAGAATCATATCCAGGCTGTTTATCTATATCAAGTAATCACATTATTCGGTTCAATTTGCATTAGGATTGTGATGAAATATGCAAACTTGCCAAGAAATAAAGTAGGTATCATATTTGTTGATAAATACATGATTTAGCATCATGCATTACAAATGTTGTTGTGCATGGAAAGCAGTGGATGGCTTCAAGCGCTTTCTGTAACTATTAGCATGTAGTCTCCTCATCTGGGTTTGCAATTAATTTAACTCCCAGATGAATATATAAAGGATTATTTCCTGAAGCAATGAGCAACATGAAGTGGACACTGAACCTTTGAGAATAAACAGTAGAACAGTGTTTCTTCTCTCGCTGTAGTGTCATTTCACTTGCTGAAAGTGTACTCATTTCATTTTCATTGACTGTCCCTCCTGTCCTAAAAGGGGTCATGTGGGTTGTTACACATTTCCATGGCATATTTGGACTTGTGTTGGACTTGTGGGTGGACTTCATGAGGGATTACACAGGTCATATCACACTGAAGGCATTTCTGCAGAGAGCAAACAAATTTGAAACCGTTGTGTCCTTGCAAGCCAGAGGAACAGATGACAAACAGCTTAATGGTGGCTCTAATGAACATAGATGATGTATCCAATTGAGACTTTGTCTTTGAGTTTCCTTGACACCCACACTGCAAAACAAAAAAAATCAGACCTGACAGAGGAGAAGAAAAAGAATAAGAAACTAATATTCCTCATTAATTATAACATTAGCCCTGGCCTTTAAACTGTTTTTTACCTACTGTTCTCTCCAATGTATGAGTTATTGTGGGTGAGGAATAAGAAGACAGAGTTGATAAAATAACAGTTTGATTCCATCCACAGATGACGCTCATTCTGGATCATTTTCAAACAATTCATCTGTTCTAGATCCAAAACAAAGTGCATTATTAATGCTGTTTAAAGTTTTCATGAAGGGATGGTGGTGTGTTTGTCTGAGAGAATACACGGCAGGGGTTGGTCAGGCTTAGCATCTTAAAAATGCTTAAAAAGTTAATCCAGTTTCTTACCAATTGTAGCAGACATTAATTCCCTAAGTACTTTAGCTTCTGTACGCTGACCATGACCAGTAATTCCCCGCCACAAAATGCTTGGTCACCTCAAAATATAGAACCCCTATCTTTAAATCATATATTAATGACTTTGTTGTATAATATGCATGAATTCTGAGCAAGTCCATTGAAATGTAAATCACAGCAGAGGGGTTCCTAGTGACTTGTGAGACCAAGTTTACTGCTGTTAATCTAAATCCCTGCATGATATTGATTATCCTCTTATCCTTTAGGCTTTCTCCTCCTCATATCCCAACCCCTGCTTTGTTACTGCCCATCCCTCTCCATTATCCAGGCTTCTCTCCTCTGTCCAGTCACTTTGGACCTAAACTTACTTAAAACTGAGTAAATTTAGACAAAAATCTCAAGTTGTTCGACAAAAGGGAAGTTAATAAGAAGATGGATATTGTGAAAATGGTTGTCACATCAAATATAAGGGAATATAAGGGAATATAAGGGAATTGTTTCCCCATTGTGAAATGAGCAAATGTTTAACCTCCTGTGACTCCACCATGAATCCCCAAAACAGTTGAAACCACTGAAACAGCTGGTCCTTGACGCTGAAGTATCCTCCAAGTGATCAGCACTCAAAAAATGGAAGATTTTAACAAAAAAGTTCAAAAGTGTTAAAAAAAAGAAGATTTTTGAGCATTGAATAAAGTCCCATAGCCTTTGGATATTGCATTGCAGAAGGTTGTATGGCTGCATAATGCCCTGTCCGTCGAGTCAAAAAAGAATATAATTTCAATTTTAAACAACGTTTGCCAGCAGTTATCTGAAGCAATGCTTCAACGCTGGAGTTTCTTCACTGTGCACCCATCCTCCCTTTAGCTGGACTGACATTTGGTGAGACGTACTAGACACAGGTCAGCTGCCAATCATTAGAGGCCCACGCACAGATCGTAGCTCGGCTAATCTGAAATTATAATAAGAATTAAACATACACACTTCCACTTATTGAGGCGGCTGGAATCTCTGAGCTCTGCACACTGTGAACTTAGGGATACTAATAACCAAAATATACAGTTGCAGGAAGCAGGGAATTTGTTCTTAATTTCAAGTTAAGTAATATCAAGTCTCTTTTAATTATATGGCATCTTTAAAAAATTCTTGTGTTGGAACAATCCAATAAAACCAGTTGAAAAACCAAAGATTGTTACCTGAAAGAAGATTGCCATAATCCCAAATGACAACAACTACCGACAACATTTGAGTAATATGGGAATTAAAGGTGTTCATGTGAGAAACACGTCTCAAAATGGATTTAATGCAAATATTTGTTATGATAAAGGACAAAATATACATGTAACATTATATTATAAACCCTTTTCAAGTGTTTTTTTTTTTTTTTTGTGGCGCTGGCATGTCAGAGCAACCAGAGGAATGGTACCATCTAAAAAACCACTTGAAACCACTAAAAAAAAACATGTATATTAAAAAAAAGAGTCGTTTACAAACTCAAACCTTGTATTACATTTACTGAACCCAAACAGGAATGCCAGGGTTGCACATAATTGCAGTATTCACCTCCTCTCCTTCCAGCTAAGAGGAAATTTCAGGCTTTTTAAGGAAACACTTAAGACCACTGCTCTGATGTAGAAAACCTCATATGAGCTATATTTTTTCCACAGCTTTTCTATAGGGGCAGCACTTTACATGATGGTTTTATAGCTCAAATTTAAAGATACAATTAAAAAACTTTTGATGTGATACTTTTAAAGGGAGCACTTTAAAGGGCCAAAGCAAAGCAACCTATGAAAAAGACAATGTCATAAACACCAGATTAAAATCTGAAAACCCTTTTTGAGTTACCATTGCATTTCATTAGGCTGACCCTTTCAGTTGCATGACACTGTCTTCCTGTAATGATATCAAGGGCACCGCTTTATTGGAATGCCTGCCATCATCTTTTCTTCTCTCAAGTTAGTTCCTCTAATGTTCCGAAAGCAGGGACTCAATATCTTCTTCCTTCAAATCACTGTGTTTGGTGAGTCTCTGATTTACCAGAAATAGCTGTTGTTTTTCTCCTCAGAATAGTATTGTCAGGGCTTTGAATCATATCCCTTCTCCAAAAACAGAGGAAACAGCAGGCTCTCAAAGCTCCCTCCATCCCCCACTCGACCCAACTCAAGCATCAACCAGGCAGCAGTGTCCTACATAAAAAAGAGAGCGGAAAAAAGCAACAAGAAAACCCAAACATCCTCCCAGGGGAAAGAATAACAAGGATAAGAAGATGGAAGATGAAGCAGGCAGCGCCCTTATGCAGATTCAACGTGATGTGCTCATGCATGTGCATACACAGCAGTCCTTCTGAAGAATTTTCCATTTCTCTAACTGTTAAAGGCCTTGGTCATCATGATTCACAATGTGAGAGAGCAGGGGATGGTTGCCGTGGGGCCTAAGACGAACCAGCTCATACAAAGGAAAGCAGAGAACACAGAAGAAAGAAACAGCAAGACACAAATCACATGCATTGACCAAGACTGTTCTCTGGTGCTATGATGCGTCCATGCTGCATATCATGAGGGACTCCTCTCTTAGAATACTAAAGTATACCTTCAAGCATCCTCTTTCTGAATTTGTCCTGTTTGTGATGAAAAATGAATGTACCTTAGGTTGTTTTGCAAGTTATATTACATACCAAATTATACAAAGTTCTGACAGAGTTGAAGGCTTGAAGGTGGCAAACCATCATTGTAAGAACTCAATGCCCCATGAGCTGAATGGATGGAACTGAGCTGTGTGTGACAACAGAGGAGACCGAATGGGTTAGCACTACCAGGGTTTTGGACCATGGTACATCCATTTACATTTTTTCTAACATGACATTTTTGGACCATTTTTACACTCAGTTCAATGCCTCCATCTTGACACTGTGTCTATATTTAGCAGAGTCCAAATTTTACCATGTTTAGCCACAAGTGGCAGGTAAGTGCTGGGTGGCAAAGTCTAGTTTCCTGCCCAGTGGAATTTTCTCCCATGGATGATAAAATCTACTGGATATCACTGAGGGTTTTATGGACGTGTGTTGCATCAGTTTTTTGTCCGTTTGTTCTTTCTTTTTTTTTAAGCAAAGGAAGCAACACGATCACAACAAGTATTATCTATTATCGTTTCGGGACAATAGTTCTCATAAAATAAACGTTTTTTCAGCAAACTTTTCATGCAACAGGTTTAATGTTTTACTAAAAACTGCAATCGGATTCTTCTGTTATCTACAATCAAGCTCCTTGAAGCATTTATTTGTCTCTTTCTAGTTTTACAGTCTTAAAATACATTTGTGGTGATGACAGCCGGCTATAAAAATGGCCCATATTTGGTGGCATAAATGTAGTCTCCGTGCTGTGTCAGGGACAACCTGCACCATAATGACAAATCAATACCACACAACTTGAGCCTCACTCTCTACTTTTTGTCTCCTTGCTGCTCTTTGTCTTCTATGGACAAACAAGTGATATTTCAAAGGAGGCCTCTGAGGAGGTAAAGTCAAAAACAACTTTGTTTTCCCCCAGGAACACAGATGATCTCCAAATGCTCACATACTGGAGCAGACAGCAGTGTGATGGAAACAGCAAAAATAGCTACGCTTGTCTCCGACAAAATAGAGATTTAAAAGGAATCCATTGCTTTAAAATCCATTTGCCTGCTGACATGCTTCCATCTGTGTGGTGCTCTCACATTACAGGAAGGATGAAACGGAAATCTTTTAATCAGGAGATCATTTTGAATGCACAATTAGACCCTGCTAAGAATGAGAAATCACAACAAAAATAACATTTTCAAAGCAGATTACACTGCAGACAGAATCAGCATTAACATACTGCAGCAAAGTGTAAGAAGATTTCTAACTTTGTCAGCTACAATTTGAAATTGACATTCAAACTTGTTAAACCAATTAGCACATCTAGTCCTGCCTGAAGCAAATGACACGGCTGGGTGACAAAGCCACAGAGAGAGAAGAGCTAATGGCCATTACTGTTCAAATGCTCCACGCCTCTTATGTCAGTGAAAACAGGCAATTACCTGTTTCTGAGGACAACTTGTGCCTTAATGAATCCGGTCTTGTCTAAAAGATAGTGAGTTTATTGGAGGAAAAAAGGTAGGATGTGATTAGTTTAGATCTCAGGTGATAGATTACACTGTGGTATCTTTGGATACCAGCTGAATTTACAGGGGGTCACAAAACGATCATTTACATGCCTCCTCCATGTCTGCGGCAGTCAAACATGAGTTGAGCATTGATCTTACATTATTACTGCAGACATCCTGTTCTTTTCAGCTGTTTGTTACCTAACTTTTACCAGTCCATTTTGATTTGATGATCACTTCAGGTTGACCTAAACTTTACACGGACAAATGTATGAGCAGAGCAGTGGGGGTGCTTGTAAACAAGTATTACAAATCTATTTTCAGGAGAAGTTGGGAATTAACAGGGTCCACTCTGACTCATGCAGCCTCCAGGAAGTGACTACAGCCTCACACTCTGCTTTTTGTCTCCTCCAGCCAGCTGAGATTAAACAACCTTAAACAGTGTCACAAACTCACTCTAACAATGTGTGACAAAATTTACCTCCTTTTTAGCTTTGCAGTGGTGACTAAGGGATTGCATGATTTCGCCTTAGAGCGAGCTGTATGCACTCAGACATGCACAGACACACAAACACCACTTGATCGCTTGATCCAAATTTGTTAAACTGCCCTTGGAGCCAGCATCCATAAGCATCAGCTGACCATGTCCAGTTCTTTACCAGCAAAACAACTGTGTGTGCGTGTCTGCAAAGGGACACGCACACCACCATCACACCAGTGCGTTCAGGGTTTGCAAGCATCTTAGCTCGTGGATAGCATTTATAAAACCTCATAAAACCCACTGGGAAACATGGAGGGTTGGAGAGTGAGATACAGCTGGATTGGGGCTGTGATGCGGGCATCTGTCCTGATCAGGGACCTAAGCCAAAAAGCAAACATCTCCATCTTTAGTGGTTCATCTCTTTTGAAACCATGAAATATCGTTCTTTGTTGTTCATCTCAGGTGCCATTTGCCCTGAATCATAACCTTTTCAGGGCCATGAGCTTTTTCTATCCTTGTTTCTACCTGAAGCCTTACCACTGAAAAATGATGCTCATTCTCGTCAATGATTGTATATCAGCATTATTGTCTGTGTATCCTATAAAAAAAATGACATTTTAATTTTAATCTTTAGAAGAAGAAAAAGATACATATCTACAAATTTATGTTAAAGGGGCGGCCAATGTTCCCATAATTTTTTAATGTTTTTTGAGTTTTAACCATCATTTGCTAGTTTGAAAACAAGTAGATACAAATCAAGTTGGCTTTTCTTTTGTAGACAGAATTTTGACAATTACTGTTTCTGATGGTTAAATCCACAGCTCATCTAAAACCATAGAGAAATCCCAGTTTAACCCCTGGCTGGAATGGTCCATTTAACCAGATGGGGACTATGTAGCTATAAAAGATGAAGTAGTCTCTAGGAGCATTCATTAAAGAGCTGTCTAATTAGAGTATACTCTGGGCCTCATCCAATACTGCACATCATTGCCACAAGCTTGTACTTACCACACACTTCCATTGAGCCTTTAAAGAAAGTGTTCATCTGCAACGCATGTGGTCATCATTGAGGCTAAGGACCATTTATTACATTTCAGGAAGATGTGTTAATCTACTGGAGAATCATTTTCACCTTTGCAGTAATGACTCATGAGACAGCCAAGAAGGCTTGACTAATTTGCACCAGATAATAGATTTTATCCATTTTAGCAGCTCATTTTGGTCGTGCTTTCTGACAAAATGAAGGATAGGGAGGATGTGAGGACAGACGGAAGGAATCGGTTAATTCAACAATCAATGTGGGATTCACTGAAATCCCAGCTTGTGGCCTCATGCTGTTTGGCATTCAGCTTTTTACCATAAACTGTACAAAAGAGGTTGTTTTGTTTTATCAGATGAAGTACGGTAAGTGACAGTGGCTGACAGCTATTCATTTCAGAAACATTGATTTTGTGTCACAGTTTACGTATTTGATTTGAACATTCAGCAGAACAAACATGCACAACAGACATTAGCAATAATGAAGGAGCGACAGATGACATCCGCGGTGGTTATCACTGTCTCTGCCTGTCTCTGCCAAGCTGACTCTCTTACTATTCAGCCTGCCTCTGTGTATCCTTTCTTTTCCTGCACTTTTTTATCACTTGGTCTGTTAAATGTTCCAACGATGAATAACGACAACACCATTAACACTCACAGGATTCTGTACCAACATAATCCTTGAAGAGAAAATCCAGCCAGAAAAAGAAAAAACTGAGCCTCCCTCTTCTCTCCTTTGTTGCTCTTAATGTACTCATTCATTTTTTTCCATGGAGGCCTGTCAGCTTGGATAGTCCATCATCCATTCATCAACATGTCATAGTCCGGCAAAGCCACATATTGGCAAAAAGAAAAGGTCAAGCAACAAAATTTTGTGTTTGCAACCTAAAGTGTGCCATTCAGCATTTTAATTAACAAGGACCAAGGAAAAATGAACAGTCTGGGAGTTATAAAAAGGCTTTGTATAGCCTTGAGGAGTACAGAACAGAGATGTAATGATAATGTGCCATGTCCCTAAGTACAATCAAATGGCTAGCAAGGGATATCAAGCCAGGGTGGATGAATGACATGGCAGGTATTGTATTGAAAGCTTGTAGGATATTATACTTTATAATGATCTGCCAGATAAATTGAATGACTTTCATATTTTTCTATTTTAAATTAGCTTATATCTACACATGGGGTGATGAAACATACAGGTAAGCTTCCACACCCTCAATAGCTTAAAATGCAGAGGACAACATGCTGAAACTGATGTTGCAACATCACATGTTATTAAGCCATGGTTAGATCCCAAATAACAGATCGGACACTATGAGCTCAAATATCTGGCTGAGAAGAGCACAGCATGATAACATTTATCTGATTCCATGAGTGAGAGAGATCATGCTCCTCATTATTTTTCAAAGGAATGGTTATTTTCAACAAGAAGAACGTAGTCTGGAAAAGAGACACTCAGGGTTAGCACTTTGTTGCTGAATGCTGCGGCCATCACAATTTGTAAAATCTTTTAATAAAACGGCTCATAGCCTATAAGTCATGCATATGTCTTTATTAAAAGGCTTGTGAATGCACTGTCTGTATGATTTTTCACCCAGACTATAAATACATGAAGGATATCAGTTGTTGGCCTGTAGGATAATTCAGCTATCACACGTTTTGTGGTTTCTTTCAACAATTCAAACCAAGTTTTGGTTTTGTTTTTTCTCAAAATATAGCAACAATTTGGAGGAAAAACACACACAATAGTATTCATAACATTTCCAGTTTTTATTTTGATTATGTCGAATGCTAATTACACTTGGTAGCAAAAGGATTAAATTAATGGCCTGTCTTGAATGCAAGAGTGCTTCCTTAATCTGTTTCTGTGAGAACAGCTCTGGTCCTCTTCCTGGAGATATACAGCTTTCTTTTGGGTGCTCTGATGCACTGGCAAAAGAACAAATTGTACAGAAACATGTGAGGCAAGGAACTAGCTTTTTGTTGTACTCCTCACTATTGTCTATGACCCCTTCTCCTCCTGATGACGACTGTCATTGAAGTGGGAGGACTTTACTGTCCAGAGTCCTCACCTCAGTGACACTTTGTACAAACCGGCCGTGCTGTTCAGGATCCAGTTTCTCCTGCATAGTCAGTATTTCACTTCCGTGCACATTCTTGTTGGAAAAGGAAGTTTCATTTGGCTTTTTGGGTCAATGCTGGTGTTTTTCCCAGCATGCATTTGGCTTTTAGCAGTTAGCAGGGAGGCACCTTCAAGAGAGCTGTCAATCACATGCTTACACTGATAATGCAGACGCCACTTATCATGCGTGCATCACACTTGATATGCCTTTGGGAAGTCAGAGGGATTCTGACGACCACAGAGATGCTGCAAAGGCTGTGGATTAGCTTGGGAAGCTATCTTTTTAACCTGTAATATTATGTGTCATTCAAAGCATCGAAAGACACATTTATAAGAAGTGATAAAAGATCAGAACTATTTGAAAAGAATTAAAAAAATCAACCACACCACATAACAGTAAGAAAGGGAAAAAAGAGAAATACAATCAAACCAGGCAACAGAGCATAATCAAGAAAACACATCACCGCCGTTGCAATGCCAAACATGATGGTAATACACTGCAACTCCAAAACTCCAAGAAAGACCGAGACGCTTTCTGTGTGTACATCTGCACACACTGGCAGCCACAAAACCTACTATTGATCCAAACCTTTATTCTCAGAAGAACACCTGAGGACAAATCCAAGGGAAAAAAAGCCAACAGCTGCTTAAAGGTTAAAGGGAAACACGGCTCATGCTTTGATGCATCAAAGAAAAATAGACAAAAGAAAGAACAAGCGTACAATAAGATACACGTTTACTACCATTTTTGTAGTTGTAGCTCCAACAAACCCTGTACTTCCACACAGGTTTACTGAGGAAAGGCCACAAAGAAATCCACAATCTTTGCTTTAATTCCACAAGTGTTTATCCTAATAGAGGTGAGGAAACTCTACTTGATCATAGCTTGGGGAATCAGTGCAATAAAATATGAGCAGAGGGTTAACTGGATACTCTGTACCCTTTCCATGTAGGGTGAATGCTTTGGGACTATTCAGAAAAAAAGCAGGAGCCTATATGGCTCTGCTTTACTGAACTATATTTGGCTGCACCTGCTGTTAACCTTTAGTCAATGATATAATTTAGGTAAGTGGTTTGTCTTAATTGCTAGCCTTAATTTCAGAATCGCACTCAGTAATTGAAGCCATAAAGATGGCCCCAGGTGGCTTTGGCCAGTCGTAAAGGCACAGTATGTGCACAGTAACACAATTTAAAACTGGATTTTATTCATTGTTCAGACCAATGTGTTCGGGCCACTGTCGTATTCTGGATTGGGGTTGACTTCCTCTCTCTTCATTTCCTCTGGTTTGAGTGCAGTTAGTTTTGTGCTCTGTTTTGTTTCTCTTTTTGGTATTTGATTGCCGCTTTTTTTTAATCTTTAGTTAATTAAAAAAGTTTTGTCATTACCAAGAACATATGTATTTGTGTTACATCCCTTTTCCCTCAACGAGCTGGTTGTGAAATTATATATGTTAAAAGGCAAAACCAATCGAAGCAGATGTGAGGAAACACTGCAAATTATTAATATTCCAACACTGTAGTCAACACTGGAAGACGTCTCACTTCTTCTAATCATGTAAACATGCACCAACATAATATTGCATGCTGTTATTCACATCAATATGACAAGATTTTTAAAGGCTTTTACGGGAGGAAACACCAAAGATATGATCACAAGTTTTCTGATCAGATAAAAGTTTTAACTAAATATGTCCATGATGATTTTTTAAATTAATGCTAAATTAATTCCTTTTCTGGGTATTTCCTTTCGAAATTGATCGTATTTACTTCCATATTACCTACAGACCTTTGAGTGAAAACACTCTTGGCTCACACAGTTGTTCTGTTTTACCTCAGGCACTCTTAGATGATGAAATACAGAATCCTTCATCCAGATGCAGACATTTTAATTGAACATCCTCTCGCTGTATGCTACATACCAAGTGTATTTCATCACACAAAGATATGTCTGAAGATTGTCTCTAAATGCGCAAAGCAATTCATCTTCATTTGTCCCTTTTTCCTTCCATTCCAATGTAATCCACGTTTTTTAAGGCAGTCCTGGTAAAACCAGGAATTGAATCACTGACCACCTGCCTGGCTGAAAGCCGCTGTTCCTCTAGAGCAATGGAGGCTCCTTCTGATTGGTCTTCATGCTTAATTCATAGCTTTGCATCAGTGCTTGTTGTGTTTATCAAAAGTCAAATATGGAACAAAAAGTAATGTCGGAAGAAAAATAATTTCTTACCGACAAGAAAATCGATTATGTAGAATGGCTTCAAGTTTGTTCCACAAGTTTTAAGCAGTATAACTGGAAATTAAAAATGAAAACACGATACGCATACAATGATTATTATTTGTGGAATTAAAAGATATTAAGAATAATACCAAATGAGGTTCATGTGTCCCTTTCCTTTTTGGGATAAAAAAAAAGTCTTAATTAGCTCTATTGTCTGTGAAATACTACTTGTTTACCAGGTATGAACTGAAAATGACCAAAAAAAACAATAAGACCAACACATGCACATTTTGATCTAAAAAAATATAGCTACCTTAACATGTGTACATTTCATAATATGTGATGAGCTTGTATTTTAGTGTATATTTTTGCTCATATACACAGACCATGTCATGATTGACACATTAGAGCATCCATAAAAGATGCTTGGTGCGCAATGTCAAACCATGCACCTGCAAGAAACTGACTTAATGAACAGCCACTCCACTGAAGCAGTGCTGCAATAGGAGGTGTGTGGTGTGAACACACAAATGTCCAGGAATACACAATATTCACACCAACTTCCTGGTGGAGGGTCAACTTGATAGGGAAAAAAATGTGACCTCTATACCAAAGAGGGGTTGTTCAATGCACAATGAATAAAGTCAGCTAACATTGTTGGGTCACAGAGGTTGTGTGTAGAAGTTCAGCATTACACTTCAGTCTGAAATCTCCAGAGGTCTCCAGAGAAGAAAAGCATAGAGATATTTATTCTTATATTCTGTGATTTAATTTCTCTGCTGCTAAATATTGTGGTCACAATGTTTCACTTTTACCCGCCTCTATTGTTTCAGGCTGCTGCCACATTTGGCTTCACCATTATTGTTATGTTGAAGGCTGAGTTGGCAAGGTAGTGACTTTCATCCCTAAGTTGATTTACAGAAAAAATATGATTCGCCCCTCAATTTTTACATACACTTCATATCAATTGAATACTGTAAATTAGTGTATGCCATGTGTACTGTTTTTTTTTACCAAAGTTAATGGTTTGGATCGGCTGAGTCAAAGTTATTTCAGTACACCAACCGAACGAATGTGGAAGAACCCGAAAAGACTAGCCCAAGTTAGGAAACCATTACATATTATACATTTTATTGCAAACTCTGATGATCGTCTTGATTAATTATATCCAGAAACATTCAAATTTCAGTCTTTGCTTTGATATTAATATCAGCTCCGTCAGAGCTCCAAAGGACACTAAACAGGAGCTTTCATAAGACTTGTCACGGGTGACTTCCCCTTAATTTTACAATGCACCTTTACTCTTTGATGCTGTAGTGAGCACCCTTATGTCTGATAAAATATGCACAGCTAATGAAGGCCCTGAATTTTTTCTTATTTTTAACTCACAGTCTGTGACTGTGAAACACAGTCCAGTCAACCCCTCAAGCACAAATATTGTCATTTGGTCTGTAAATAAGGTAAGTAGGTAAACTGTTCAGCACATGTCTGCGGATCACACGCCATGAATTAATAACCATCTGGTGAGAGGTTTAGTATGTTGTGGTATATTTGGCAGGACCAGTAATTATAAAACTAGGCCATATTGCAAAGGGAGATAATTAACGTTAGCATGTCCCTGGGAGGTTTCTGCGGAATGAGGGAGGCTTTGACACAGCCTATTCAATTATGTCCTTCCCTGTGGGTCCGGAAACCCAGAATATGGAATATCTAAATTAGGCACATGACAAATCTCACAGAGTCAGATGGAGCAGGTCATGCGAACAGTGTGGGCACCAAGTTGTCAGATTTTTGTGTACTGAACTTCTCTCAACTTCTGCATCCCCAAAATGCTTGTTCTGTCCGTTTTACATTACCGAGCTTCTCGTGCTGAGAGAAAAGTACGAGAAGAGTACCTATATTTAGAGGTAGGAACAAATGGAAAGCAGGCAACAGTAAATCAATTAACGAGATGCCAAGAACATCTTAAAATTGCCTATTGATTTTTGTTCAGCACATGTCGAGACACAACTGCATGGGAAATTCCTGCAATGTCTTGATCATAAAATTACCAAATGAAACCTGGAATGGGCCTCCAAATGATCCTTATAACTTGATGGGATTTGATAAGGCTGCAATTATTGAAAAGATGCTGGCTGTACACTTTATATGGCAGTGCATCAAAGATTATTAATACAATTGGTTTCTAGATTGATGAAACACAGGGCGCAAAGAGCTGAATAAAGGAGGGAAAAGACTGTTACCGGGAGTAATGAGAATAAGGTTTAATATGATGAAACACAGGCAGGCAATTTCAGTGTTTCCCAGATGTCAGACACTAAAACTATTGGTGATTATAGAGGGAACTTCAAATTATAGACATTAGAAAACACGGAGTTCCATCATTTCCTTTCAACAAACTGCAGGGGATCAGCTACAAAATATGCCCTCCATATGTTCAGAATCTAGCACATCATAGACAAAGAAGTGGGTCATTTGAATCGACTCGGGAATTCAAGATATCACATTTGACCCTTTATGTGAAGTCCCTCCAACACCTGGAGACTGGATATTCTGCTAAAAATATCAGACAGAGACATACAGAGATGTCGTGCCAAAAGGCAGAGAGGGCTGACGGCAACGGGCACGCAGGCGGACATTCAGCCGTTTCTGAAACTGATAAAATCAGATTTTGTCTCACTGTTGATCGACACGATCTGGAAACGCTCACACTGATACTAAAAACTGCTTTGTGAAACAAAACCAGTAGTTTCAGTGCCTAAACCAAAATGATATATCTGAAAAAAGAAGCCAGTCCAACTGGCACTGAAACTATTCTGGTTGAAAACATTTCGATGGACTATTTCCATTGTAGGTCAGCAAAAAAAGGCTAATGAAGCATTGAATGAGCCGAGTCCTGAGGAGCCTTCAGAAAACCTCTTCAATGTAAAACAAAAAAGCTTTTGAGGGTTTTTTGTTTCATCAAACTGATGTCTTCGAATCTAAATCAAATGTTAAGTGGGAAACTTGCCAATCAAAAGCAAACTATTAAGCATAATGATGTGTTTTGGTGGTAAATCTAATTTGTCAGTTGTAAATGTTAGTATTCGTTTTGAGTCTTGATGTGCACTTATTGTTTTCATATGAATGCCTTTTTTAGCTGCATGATAAAATCATTACAGATCAACTGGATTCATGTCTCTAACTTTAGTTCACAGAGTAAAATGAACATCTGTATAAATGATGGTAATTAAAATTGTTGTGGAGAAAATTGGACTCGCCTCAAATGAAAAGTAAAATGATGTCTTGGAAAGCAACAAGCTAATACCCCGCTTTCATAGATTTAATATGGTTTATGTATGCACTGTCCACATGCGTTCATTCAGTATTAAGAAGAGATGAAAACCAATACAGTCAAATAGGACTTGCAATTGATTTTTCTTCTGACAGAAAATCAGGAC
Source organism: Menidia beryllina (assembly GCA_013363375.1). Classification (NCBI taxonomy): domain Eukaryota; kingdom Metazoa; phylum Chordata; class Actinopteri; order Atheriniformes; family Atherinopsidae; genus Menidia; species Menidia beryllina. The sequence goes on from JABUIW010000060.1 coordinate 2,465,491, forward strand.
TTTAAGACAAAAAAGGGTATTTCTCCTCTGAGAAGTCATGATTTGTTTTTTAGTCTCACCAAAGCTGAACCTGTGTTAATGCCTACATGAGAAGTTCCTGCATGCCCTAAAAGGAAACAGAGTTTTGCTATTAAGATTGCATCAGCAAGAGCTTTTAATGTCCCTTTGAGCAAAAAACTAACCGATTGAAAGATTTGGAATTGGTTCCCCTAATGAGGAGGGAAAAATTCCTCTCAAACATTGCCTGAGATGAAACAATTATCAAACCCAGAAGTGCAAAATGTCGCAAAGCGTTTATGCTCAGCAAGTCTCTCATTATGCCACAAATACAATGTTGTGTTGTGCTTTCACAATATCTGTTTGTCACAATTTTACCCAACTAGTGGAACTGTCAGTTCCTAAATGAGAACTAATGTACCCACTCTCCCCACAAATACTGCAGTGTCCTGGCATGGCAGCCGCCGCCTCTGTTGTTCTGAAATGATGCAGAGCTCCTTTCAGACATGACAATGCAAATGACGAGTTTAGTTCTTGCCTCTGTCGGCTAATGATACGCCAGTGGAAGATTTTATAGCGAGTTGTTGAAAGATGCAACAAACGGGTAGACGCAAATCTGAATCAAACTTTCTGTAATCTCGTGCTTCTGCTCGAAATTTGTTTCAAACAAGCTTTAAGTCTTACAAAGGAGTCTCAGCATTAAGCATTCAGCTGCACACTTTGGCTTTGCGCTCGCAGAAAGCCGAGATAGAAAGGCCAGAAGTGCTGCTTGGGTTCTGAAGTTATCGCTCTTGCATGCTTTTGTGGGGCATGACTGTTTTATGCAAGCCATTCATCTCATTGCTTGAGAACCATTATTTACGTCATAGCCCATCTTAAGTTAATCTCGTAGAGGCAGTGATTTATACATATGGAAGGCTACCATTATCCACACTTGAATTAAGCAGAATGGCAGATGGAATATTTCCTCTGAGTGGCAGAATACCCCTTTGCCCACTTTCTTGGGCTTCAGGATGTACAAAAAAGTGGCCATATTTTTTCTCCTGAACTCTTCCTTAAGAGCATTTATCCTTAAAATAATAACTAAAATTGCTTGCAAATTTGTGAAGCACAAGTCTATTCTATATACTTATCTATATGTAGGTGTTGTAATTTTACCCTCCACTGACAAAAAAGAGAAGATAAAAATGAGTCAGTGCCGCTGTAGAATCCAGGGTTATTTTCCATAGATAAAGGGTATTTTCTGGTGGAGATCTTGTTCAGAACACGATAATATGCTGTTTATTTTTGTGCAAAGCTCACAGTGGCAGTTCTGTTTTCAGATCTAGTCTTCAATCCATTGCCATTCGGACAGCTTACAGTTTTTATCCCTTGACATCTCCCTGATGGAGTGTCAACTCTCCACCAGGGACCTAAATGAACTCCCACATGCTGTGACACTTCTTTTTTAGGGTGTATTTTATCAGTGTCTGAGGACCACTGGAAGTAAATGCCACACATGCAATCAAGAAGTTAACCTCCTTGTAATATCTGCTCCTCTCTGGATTGCAACTCACAAATCCTTTATTTGTCGGTGCTAGCAACAGCTTACCAACCCTTCATGCAACTTCAAAAGCAACTACTGTTTGAAGTTGGCATGTAGGAGCATATCAGCTCTGAAGAGTTAGTTTATCCTGCATCCAGCACTGTCACGAGGCTGTTTGATTGAGTTAATGTCACCGCTTATGGCATGGTGCAGAGTGATTTGGAGGGTAAAGAAGGGGGGGGGAATGTAGCCTGTGCTGCACATTGGAAGTGTCATTAACAGCTGTGACAGAGCACTTTGTTTGATTCTTGCTGTGCCACTGTCTTTTAAGGCCTTGTACTGAACCAAACTAACAAATGTGACAAGATCTTTTGAAAAGCCTGAAAAATCCTTTTTAATCACATTGGTCTGCTAAACCTCATGCATGAGAAATCAGATGGATGGAGAAAGAATGAGTGAAGTGACGGAAAACATGTGGGCAGGCCTTAAACAGGGTCACCGAAGGCGAGAAGCTAGAGCTGGGAACCGGGATGCACACTTGCACGCTCAGTCATGCACACACATCTATAACCATATGATCTCTCTCTTTTTGCATGGATACACATGCAGGATACACAAGTCGTGGCAAAAACGCCCCTCCACCTCAGCAACCTGCTTGGAGAGGGCCTGGGTCACACACCGCTCACTGCTGATAAAAATGAGAGACTCTGTGTTACTAGCAGGTGAGTTCATTATCTTCCTGTCAATGCCTCAGAGTTGTGAGAAACACAGAAATTTCATTAATAAAAATTTGATTCAAATATGTAACAAATATAGTTCTGCATGTCGAAAACACATTTGCTAATGTGGCCAAGCCAGATGCAGAAAGTGTGTTTTGGTGATTTCACCCATTTACTTGTTTTCTTATGATGATTATATATAATAAACAATAATGAAATGCTGCCGCCTGAGTAAAATTTTCCTATTTTGACATGCATTTATTTAATTTCCTGACACTGTTTTATGAATGGAGCAAAATAAATTAGGCAGATTTAATGTGACAGAGTTCAGTCAGTTTTACTGCTAATTTGGCGTTTGCATGTCTAAAAAAAACTTCTGCTAGAATATCAAATGAGGCCCACATGCTGAACCACTTACCCTGTGGAACTGGGGTTGAAATGACCTGCACCAACACCACTGTTTTCATCATTAATCTTGCCCTGGTTCAAGGACCCTCCCCATTCTTCAAGTGAGGAGATGCTAATGGGAAATACAATTGGTTTGATTTCTTTTCTTTTTTTTGCCTCCATTGCAGCTATCACAAAACTTCAGCTCTTTACAGAAATTGCAGGAAAATGTTCAAACAGAGAGAGGAAAAGACTAAATTAGCACATAACCAAAAGAAAATGTATTAATCATGTCAGGACTTCAGGATAAAGACTGATAAATGCTGAATGTAAATGAAACTGTTTACACTCAAACCTCCACAGGGTATATTTAACAGTACTTCCTCAATCTGCCAAGACAGTTTAATGTTTTCTTCCTTCAGACATAAACATCAGAAAATTAAAGTCTTTAAGAGGTTTACATGCAACATTATTACTGTGACACTCAGTCCTCTTTTTTTCAGATTTAAACTGAGAAACCAAAATTGGCAACATGTGATCATATTTTTTATCAATTTGTAAATACTGATTCTCAATATCAATTTGTAAACTTGTTTTGGAAGACACCAAACCTGAATGTGTTTACATGTTTGTAAAATCCAGAAAATCATCCAAGTTTTTAAATTAATGGATAAGTTCTGGTGTGATGGCTCAAACAATGAAAGGATGATTTTGAGCCTTAACATCGTAATTCTATTGAGAATTAGCACATGTCCAACAAACCATGTTCAATAAGAACTATCAACTAAAACCTCAGTATTTTGCTCGATTAACTGAAACGTTTACATTTTTTACGGAAAGCAAAACTTGTCTACGTCATGAAATGCACAAAAGACAGGAAACAATGCATTCAGTGTTTTTTCATGATTTCTGTGTCACTCTAGCAAGGCCTGTGTGGATTCTAATCAAAGCAACAGTATTTAAGAGAGAGACGGATAGTTTTGCTGATTATGTCCATTCTATTTTCTTATTGGGTAGACAGAAATAAAAGGAACAAGAATGTGTGCACGTGCCAAAGTCAGTATTGTTGGTTTCCCGTTGTGGTTTGGATGAATACTGTGTTGGTTTTTAAAGGAATCACGTGAGTCTCAGCCGCTGCTAAGTCTATCTCAAATTAGGTGCATTTGTACATTCTCCCTTGGGAAGTCTTTGCACTTATTTAATCACCAATGGATCTCCATTTAAACTGTACCAGGGTGTTAGGATTGTGCCTATTTCTTTATTAATGCTGCCAGCATTTGGGACCATTGTCTAGGGGATGTTTTGCCCTTCTCAAAATACTCGTCAGGGTCATTTGAATGAATGTCTCTCTGTTCCCTTTACCTCTGTTGGCTTTTTTTCAGTGTATTTCAATCTCAATGACTGGATTTTAAATGGCTTTTATTTGGGGTTGAATTAACCAGAACAGTCAGGTTCTCATGTGAGTGTGAATCTGTGTGTACCTGTCTTTACAAAGCAAAGAGCACACTTGGTAGGTTGGAAAACATCATAAACAGCATTACTACCTTCTCATGGACAACAATATTCTAATATCATTATTTTTTTTTTCATTTCCATTATCTCTTATCAGGATGTTCCCCTTTGCAAAGTTACAAGCTGTGGTTCACTTATCGACTCATACTCATTTTACATCTAATCTCTGTCTATCCAAAGCATAAATAAGATTAAAATATATTTCTTCCTCATCTCTAAGTTCCTTTTTTGACCCACTGCCATCCTTTTGTGTATTTAGGTCTCGTAATTGCATACATTTAGCTCCTGCTAATTCTCACAGGATGATTGCAGTTAAAACAGATCAGATCCTGCCGGTACACCTCTGAAGAGCAGCAAAGCGGGGGTTCTGGTTGAACCAGTGCTTTCTTCAGAATGATAAAAAGATTTCTACTTTACCACAAAGAGGAGGCTGATCTTGCTGTTTCAAACAATTATATTAACATTTACTGCTAATTATAAAGTAGTCGTAGATATGTGGTCAGTCTAGCTAAATAAAGATGTCCCTTTACTGTATTTATGCTATAAATGCTTTTAAAAATCTGTCAGCTGACAGTGAAATAGATGTGGGCTGAATTTGATCAAAGTGTTATTTTTAGTCTATCTGATCTTTTATATGTTAATGTGGGCTGTACAAATGTGATGCAAGACTGGACCAACATTCATGAATTCATGCTGTAAAAACCTAAAGAGAAGATATAAATAACCTTCTTTAAAGGGAGTATAATTCAGTATAACCCCCTGGTGATCTTAATCTAGAGGATGAAATAGCCCTGTAGTTATAGTGATGTATAACTGCACTTCTATGTGCAATCAATACATTGAGATTCTGCAGTTTTGTGCTTCTGATTGTTAACAACAACAATAAAATGTGTGTCTCAACTTGACCCACTCAGATCAATACACTCTTCACTTTTTCCACAATGCTGCTGCAGCCCCATTTTTGGATTGTTTTTCTTTTTTTTAATCCTCCCTGAAAAGATTTCATCATTTCCTACATTATTACCCTGTTTTTTTCCTTTATATGGCACTCTTCCTGTATCAACAAAGTTCAGATTTTTGTTTCTCCTTCAAGTGTAATTCCCATCCAAATCTCCATTTACTGAATCGCTTCTTCTTTTTTTATAGACATATTACTAAATAATGAATCTTCAATACTAAATAAAGAAATTAGGAAAACATGGTAGCGATTGAAAAATGAATAAATAAATACATATGTGGGAAGGCAGATGCACAAGTCCAGAGTATGATCTACAGATCCATTTGACTTGCGAGGAGTTCTGGTATCTGAATGCATTTTTCAGCAGCACTTCCCAGCATCAGCATCTTACCCAACATGTTCTTGGCAGCACAGGTTGCCCAGTTGATTTTTAAACCCTGGTGTTTACTGTACGACAGGCCTCTCGCTCACTGATTCAACGACAATACACAAGTGTTGTGGTAAAGTGTGTAGGAGGACTGCTAAAGTGTCTGGGAAATGGGACAACGGTATAAGCACCGGAGAGATCAGGCAGTTGCTTCTGCCTCTAAATACAGAATACAGCTTCCTAAGGCAGCATAGACACCCTAAGAGAGACAGGGAGAATGACATAGCCAGTCCTTGGAGAGGGATATATTCTCCAGCTATTGTCTCAAGCTTTCAATGCCCTCTTGCTGTAAGCAGATAAACTGCAATGTAAAATGGAGGGCATATGATAATTCACATGATTTAATGGTATTGTCGCTATTATCATTTGGAGAAGGACAATGCTGAGCAGGTGAAGCTTTACATTGAGTTCTTTATTATGTAGATGTGCTGGTTTCATTTTGTGTGTAGGAAACCTTCTGGTTGATTATATAACTTCAAGCTTCATTCTAGCTTCAACAAATGTTTTCTTTGTTTGTTTTTCACATAAAGAAATGCAACAACGATAATGACATACTGCACAGCATCACCAGGCCAATAGAAACATTTGCTAAGAGCCCTGGTGTAGTAAATTGGTGTCCTTCACAGAGATGCTTTTGGATTCAAACATACAAAAGGCCTCGTCAGACTTAATCCTTTTTTTGCAACTGCCGTACTCCTCTTACAATCACTGCACTTATAGAGACTGGATTAGACTTCAGATCAGATTGTACTTTCTTTTATATTTTTCTTCATCTAATCTCCATTGTTCTCTTTTATTTATCACAAACGCCACACCTGATGCCAGAAGTCCCCCCCGTCTTTTATAAAAATGTAGATGCGTACGTTTAAAATCTGCATCTATCGCTGAACGTTTAAACCATTACGTATGCTCCAGACATGCTGCAGCACACATGAATGAATCCTGACACTGACATAGCAAAGAGCTGACCACAGTAAACCACAGTTTACTTCTAATGTAGTATAGAACAGAGTTTCTTAAATTCTAGACCAGAGCATGAGCACAAACATTGAAACAGTCATGTCCCCTATGTTTACATTTTGGAATTGAATCTTCGTGTTACACTTCCATTTTTTTTCGGTGATCGTAAACATTACCATCGGATTTCATGGAACATGCTTATCTGGTTACAGCCATGAAGCAGTCTCCCATTCTCAACCTGTACAACATTTCTCTGCTTTCAATACAATAATTAGACTGAATAAAATGGCTTAACTCATTTGAATCAAGACCAACCTCCTCTTTAAAGGTAATAACATGTGGTTAACTACAGCCATATCTTCTGTGAGAAATCTACAGAATGGTGACATGGAATTTTGAACCATTTAAGTCAGTTTTCTGACTGGAGTGTGACAAAACGACTTCAGAAACAACATTCACTTGGTTTTTATCTATGTGGTCTTGTGTTGTGCACTAACAGTCATTTGACACTTTTAAGCATGTGTTACATTAGCCAGGATGAACCCCCAAGGGGCAAAATGTATGGAAGCATGGAAAAAAAACTCAGCCATGACTCGTCTTCAGATCATATATTAGGTGCTGTGGACAGCTGGCTTCCCGGAATAAACTGAATTAATAAATGTGGCATTTTGGTTTCCTCAAGTTTCAATTACAAAAAATGACTCATGATGTTTCATTCAATCTGTTCTGAACAGAAGTAGATTTCTGAGTAAAATTCAAAGGACAGAGTGGTGATTGCCTTTTGATAAATTTCCACATTGGGCTCACCAGGCCATTGCAGCAGGTTGCGTTTATGTGTCCAATGTCTAACATTGTGGCTGATAATTACTGCGACCTAGATCATATTCCTCCAGCTGCCGAAAATATCTCTGACTGTCCGGGTGATGGAGCTCTTATGGCAAATATGGGTGCCTTGAAGGTTAGGATTTTAAGCTGCATATGACCAAAGATTTGAATAAAACTCACTGCCCAAACATATGTTCCTTTAGGCTGAACAATTTAATGACCCACCCAAGAAGACAAGCCACAGATACGATTTTTTCCCCTCCCTCACTAAAGCAGAGGATCATTTACTCCACACTGCTACACCCTGTCAACGATTTTTCAATCTCCATGTTCCTTCTGGGTTTTCTGAAACATATTGAGACTTCTGCCCTGAGTAATGGCTTTTTCTGACTGTCGAGGTGGCTTCTAGTTACAATTTACAACCGGTGCTATCTGCAGAAAGCACGATGGAATACACACTTGTCAACATTGGTATCAAAAAGCTGACAGGCATGGCTGGAACAAACAGGACAAACATGTGTTGAGCCATGGAGGTTAGATGCAGTTTCCGGTTTCATTCAGCACATGAAAAAATGTTTTATTAAGATGGTATGCCGTTTTTCAGTGACACCATGTTTTTCACCCTTTGTTATATTTTTTTATTTCAATCAAATAACTTGTGGGGACAGAAAAATCCCATATACGTCAATGTGTTTCCAACTGAGCCACTCACCACTCTGACACTCCCTAGATGGTGGCTTCAATAATACTTTACAGTATAATTTCTTACGTAAATGACCTGCGGGGCTCCAGGTGTCATTAGAAACATGCTTTGGCAGTATGTGTTTTATTGCCTCAGTTAATTTTATGAGGGTCGTTAAATTAAGAAGAGCTGTGTGCTGCCAGCAATCCTGGTGTTTGAATCAGCGGTTTATTAACACCTCAAACCGAAATGCTCCACCGAAATTGGAGAGAAAAATAGATGAAGTTTGCTTGGTTGCACTCCCTAAGGCAGAATGCCACTTGTGCCATGCAACTCTCCACATTCAAAGTATGTGTGAATGTAGCAATCGTTGGCTCTATCGAAGTTATGGTCTAGCTTTCTTTCACTGAGATGAAAATTGGTTAAAAAAAAGAAGCCAAGCCATTATACAAAATGCCCAAATAGGTGCAGAGTAGTGGGGGGTTACTGGTTGACTGTCAACTGTCACTGCATAAGTTGAATGATTTAAAATATTACAAAAATACTAGGTTTCCCCCCCCTATGTCCCTCTCCTGCATAAATGAAGAGAAGGATAGTGGAACTGTGTGAAACATTTGTGTTGATGGAGAAATGTATGGGTTTTCAACAGTGGACAATATTACAAAATACGATTAATTACCCTTTGATGCTCTGCTGTTACTCTTGGGGAAAACAACAGACAAAGCATTATGCTGAGAGGAAGGACATGCACTGTTGGGTTTGTACGTTCTGCATTGTAGCTGGCGCGATCATTGTGAGTGGGTTGACAACAGGAAAACAAACTGCTTTCATGGGCAGTCAGCTTAGTCCAACCCTCATCTCCTTAAAAGAGGCAACATGAACACACGATTTATCCATCAATTTCATAGAAACTGTTACTTTTTTTCTTTGTTATTCAAACGACACAACAAAAAAATTAAATGTGAAACTACAATTCCAGTCCAAAGAGGAAGGAAAATCAATTCTTGATCCAAATTTGAACATTGTTTCACCGGAGTAATGTTGACTGCACTTTTAAAACTGAACATTTTAAAAAATGCCTTCTGAATTATTTCCTGAGAAAGCTGTGCTCAAATTCTTTTGTAAATTTGAGTGTAGAGTGTGAAGACCACTCCTTTCTCAAAGTTTGAAGATAATAATCAATACAATGAATATATAGACATGAAAGAAATGAAGGTTTGACAGGATTTACTTCTTGCAAGTTTAAAGGAAACGGGGTAGCAATTGATAAAAAAAATTAATTATGAATGAATGAACAGATACATTACCATTATTACTATCATCATTATCATCATTATTATCATTATAGTTCCATTTCACATTTAAAAAATACAATAATGCTAAGGTGCATATTCATTTCCTCTCTAGACATTGTGGTGCCAAACATACCAACAAACTAGTTATGAGTGTTCCAAGACTATCGTAAGTCAATTTATGAAGGTGACATGCAGCATTTAACCTCTTCCTCCTGATTTAAGGATTAAACACGCAGACCCCTCGCCAGCAGCACTTTTTCATGGAGTGACTTTGGCTGCCATCTGCCCTGAACACTTAAAAATGCTGAGCATTAACCCATGCCCCTGGCACATGATCAATAAAGCTCAGGAAGGCACTGCACAAACATGGACGCGCACACACACAAACAGGCACTATGCCTTCCATCATTGAAACTATTAACACCATGCCAAGATCGATCAGTCACCCTTGGCTCCTCCTCAACATTTCTCTGCCCATTAAGTTTTTGTCTTGTCTGCATGTATGTGAGGAAGCACCAGATGCATTTGTGTGTTTATATATGCATACTTGCAAAATATTTGCACCGTGCAGCATTTTATCTATTCCACTTGGTTGACATCACTTCACAGAGGAAGAAAACACTGTCAGAGGCAGACGGCTGCTAAAAGGAGGGATAAAAACGTGCATCAGCTGGTGTAGAAATGTCCTTATGTCTGAATCATTGACCTTTTATAGGGAGGAGGAGATTCCTGCAGCAATGTGATGGCAAGAATTCAACTGCGGGTTCACAGAGTAGTGCTCAGCAGCTATCTCCTCCCCAGCGGTGCCATTAATAATGGGAGCCAATCTGCCTCACTGAGACGTGGGAAATGTAGTCATCTGTAGCACAGTGGTGTGACCAGCTAAATGCTGCTAATTGATATGGACAGCAGGAGCCTCTCGGTGTGTGGGATTAGAAGGTGGTGGGGTGGAGAGAGCCCGACTTGTTTTCAGCCTGTGATGAGCCTTCTGAATGTGGCCCAAAAAAGGGATACAATTAATCCCTTTTTGCTGCTCTGCTTTCACTCATACAGATCTGTTACCTCTTGAAAATGTATGTGGTGCAAAAAGACACATCTGTATTCAGCCAAGCCTATCTATTTTTACTCACTGTCCAATGATTGATGTATCCTTTCAGCATGTACACCACTGCTATCCACAGGGATGAATAAACCACAGATGAGCAGCGGTCTGCAGGGAGTACTTGTACACACACACAGAACAAGCGTTTACAGTGGGAATGCACAAATTTGTCCACAGACCCACATTCTGATCTATAAATGCTCACAAACGAATGATTTAATCCAATGTAAATACACTTGTGCACAAGAAGAAAAACACAAGAGCGCACGGATGTAAAGTGCTTAAAATATGTCTGTACCTCTAAATCCCTCCCATCAGTCGCTCTTGACTCACTGATTCATCTGTCACAGATGCCAGCTAGTTCGGCTGCTCCGTGAGTACGTGTGTGCCTTTTTGTCGGGGCGCGCTCTACTTTCATCTCCTCGCCCTGTGACTCGACACAAGACAGCCCTGCGTTCATTCATCCGACATGCTTCACAAAACACATGAGACAGGCAGCCCTGACCACTGAGATGCATGTCTCTCATAAGGGCCCTCTATGGTTAATGCTGGCAAGAGAAAAAGAACAATTTTTAGAGTTATGGAGGGCCATTTGTGGCCATTATGATCAGAAGTGAGTAATGGAGTTGACGTGCCCCCTTTGCTGTTAGGTTAAAATGAAACATCGAAAATAAACGCACAATGCACAATGCACCAATAAAAGATACAGGGTCACATGTTGGATTCTGTGCTTGTAGGGTGACACGAGGTCTTACTCTCAATGACAGACCTAATTGTGATGCTTTTTTATGTACACAGGGATGATTTACAGGATACTCACCTTGGGGATGGAGCAGGAGGAGGGGAAGCTATTTATATACAAAGGAGTTCTAAAGAGTAGTCGTCTTGTTTCAGGGGGCAATGCAGTATTTGCATGGACTTCCAAATGCAGATTCTGGAGAGCCAACAGTGCCCTCTTTTGTCCAAAAACTAATCCAACAGCATGAAGAGTGCTGCTAAAAAGGTTAAAAGAATTTAGAAAAAGAAGCAATCGCTTAAGAGGGAGATTTAACTTAATCTAACAGTGTCTGATTATAGTACATGGATGCAGCAGAATAGGTCCAAAGGGATTAACTGACCCATTGAAGTTAGACCTGTCATTGCCAAATCAGACTCAGCGGAGCACTCAGATTGAGAGTGTGATACTATTGCACAGTGTACTTTCAAACAAGAGGTGATGAGGGTAGTTCAAGCCAAGGTAAAAAAGTAAATCACGGAGTGGAGCTTTTTATTGACTCAGCAGGGCCTGCTCATAAATTCATAGTGCAAATCGGATCTATCGACCACTGTGACGACATTCCCTTCTCCCCCCTTAACAGTTCATCAGACATCAGGATCTCCATCTAATTTCTTTGTTGTCAATTCTCAGCCTATTTTTAGAAGTTTCTTGGAAATAAGTGTATTGGTTGAAGTAAAGTGATTAATTGAAATAGATCCTTAGAGTAGAATCAAGCAAATATTCTCAGATACTTTCAAAGAAGCAATTATTCTAACCAAAAAGAAAAAAAGATGATTCATTGCTTTAGTTTGAAGGAAAGTAAATTGAAGCATGAACTGAATTCAAATTCAACAGCTTGGGCAGTTGGGCTGAAAGCTGCAGACCAGAAACAAAGAATACACCTCTTTGGGGTAGTGTTCCTAGTGGACAGATAGAATAACTGCCTCACTTTTCTCAGGTTGATTCCAACGTCTTCTCATGTGATGCGCTAACACCTTGTTTCAATGCAAAGGAGAGTTCTAAATCCAGCCTGACACTGCTTTCAAAGTCACCTTTGGGTAATCCCTTTATGCTTTACACAGCACATCCGCATCTACACAGTTTCATTTTGGAGGCCGACCATTTTGTAAGTTTAGAACTGCATTAGTATTTTCTGTTATATAGTTTCTTCATTTGACTTTGGATTCTTGTGCCCAAAAGCAAGTTACTGCAATTACAGTGACTTCTCATCTTGTGATGCTCTGCAATAACCCCCTTCCACTCAGCCTTTATAGTCAGTGATAGCTCCAGCTCATTGTCACTCCAGAAAAAAAGAAATGTCTGGTTTTGCTGCTCCAAAGATTTGTGAATAGTCATGTTATGTGCATTTTCAGAATCATTAGTTTACAGCGCCTGGTCCTTCACAGGTGAGAGGGAGGTTATAAGTGTGGCAGAACCACCAACCACCCTGTCAAACTTCACAAACGTACAAGTTTATATCAGAAAAGCTTGCTTTTTTCCATACATATAGCTATGGCAAATATTGAATCTGTATGAAAGTCTACGTCCATGTGACAAAATAATACAAGATAATACAAGAGACAGTTTGCTTTATCCAGCTTATTGGCCGCAATACACAAACTATGACCCCATTTGTCTCCATTAAAACTCCACTCGTCTTGATTATTTTGTTTGTCTTCATGGACATATCATTTTCTGTAGATACAGTCCGCTAATGTATTGCTCCCATGAATATTTAAACCCATGAGGAGTGTGAAACTCCAACAACAAGAAAGGTAAACAGCGTTATCCCTGCCAATTATAACTTATTTGTTTTCTCAACTCCATACGATAATACGTGGAGTCAAACCCCGTCTGGCTTTGCTGCTGACAGCTTTAGACTTTATTTCAATGTAATTAGCATTGAGGTGATAGCTGAAAGTAAGGAGGTAAGCTGATTCAAACATAAACAGAAGCCATAAAGAGCAGTCCTCTCACTGATCGGACCTTGATGAGGAATAAGCTGGTGACTCCAGTGGTCACCTCAAATAAAGGTGGTGCAGTATGTTTTGCTTGCCAGCTAATTAGGTGACAGATATTTGTACCAGTGCGCCATCCTTTCTCCACGTGCACAGCTTTGACTCATGAGGATGTGTCTGTGTATGTGTTAAGCTCCATGCTCATCTGTTGGTTTGCATGTACCTGCATGATTGTGTGTTCTGTTTTGGGCAAATCACCTTCATTATGAATGTGTCTCATTACGATAATGAGACGATTTCATTATCAGTTAAACGACCTTGTCCCTGTTGCTAAACAAGGATGGTTGTTGCAAGCCCAGTGGGCTTCTTAAGTCTAATCGCAGCAGGGATCACTTTGGAGGGTTGCATTTTAGGTCCTGGCTGTGGAATAGCTAATGGCAGTGTACACATCCAAACACGAATGAGGGCTAATGAATGAGATGCTGCTATTTGATGGGCAGGAGTTTCTTACTGACACCAGTATATGCTGGCAGATAGCGTAACTCTCTCTGTTTTAAATGTCAATATGTGCCACCTAGTGGCCTTGCATTTAAACTGCAGCAGCCTCATTATTACTTCAATTTATCTTTATCCTGCAACCTCTGTCACTGAGGCATCAATGCATCATTTGCATTCTAATTGAACCCAAGATACATCATCTTAAGATAAAAAAATTCTGATAGGGAACCTTTAGTTCTGACCTTCATGTGAATATAACTTTGAAATGTGACACCCACCTATGTATTGGCCAACACTTTATTAGAAAATTCTATATAGGTTGATTTTATGCGCAACATCCTGTCAAGTTAAAATGGTTGATCTCCATGGCTTTACTTTGGGAATAGGATCTGAACACAGCCTGAGCCGAAGTCAGTTGTTTCTCTGAGTTGTGTGGTAGATAAACTGATTTTAATGCTGGAAAACAACATTTTAACATATATATATATGTGTATATAACCTTGATATATAACACCATATTCAGGGATGTGTGTCACGTGCTGCATTTGCAGCCATTTCTATGTATAACACACATTCCTTCTTTCAGATGAAGCACATCCTGACATCAAAATCAGCTGATAGTAGTAACCTCTCAAAGTGCTTCAATAATACAAGAACTGCCCAACAACAGGCATAGTTCTCATTTTCACCTCCAAATTAATGTCAAGGGCATAGCAAAGTGAAGCTCAATCTATAAGGCATGGACTGCATTTATATTAAAATAGGAAGAGCCAAGTTTCATTTGACCATCACCATTTTGTATGGATGATATGTGTGTTGCTAGAGAGTGACACTTGAGAGCCAAAGATATCATGGTCATATCTGGACTGAAAACACATAGGAAGCCACTTTAAGAACATTTAATCAGGCTCACTCTTCTTTGTAACCAGGAAATGCATTTCAAACTGGTGCCAAAGGAAACCTGGTGCATTCAGTGACATGACCAAGCAAAATTGTAATCAGTACATGTTCAACAAATGGACATGTGCTTCAGACCTAAATCATACTGATAGGAGAAATGTATTAACTAATGTATAAGTAAAACCTGAAGTCTGGCTTTATTTATGATCCCTGAAACAAAAATATACCTGGCCACATAAATTCATATACATATAATACATTTGTGCAATGTCAACCTGTTATTCCTGAGCCCTACCTGGCTGCCACTGAGGTCTCCACTCATCCTGGCTAAGCACTCAATCTGTTTGGTGGGTGACCTTTAGTTGTTGGGGAGCTTAACTCCTGCTTTTAAAGCACCCTGCACCCCTGAACTAATCCTTGGAGCCAAACACTACCACCCTAATCCTCACTCCCCACGGTCCATATTCACTATTTGCTTTCACTCTAATTGTCTTCAAGACCCAGGCAAGTTTGTTTCACTAAGTGTCTTTTTGTGTGTGAGTGGATATCCCGATCTGTGGGTGTGTGTCTACTCAGTGGTGTATATCTGCTTCTTAGGCACTAGAAGCTTGGTCCCAAGTGATGTCTACGTGTGTGTGCGTGTGTGCAAACACACATTTTTTGACCGGCATGCTTGGGCAAAGACCAGTGACCGTGCAGCCATCAGGGTGCATTTAGGAGGATTGCCACTGTGCAGGAAGGGATCAGAACCAGAGTAGGAGCCAAAGCTGTGCAGGCACAAGCCCAAAATCAGCATTCAGCAGGTTAGCTGTGTGTGTGCTTGTATATATGTGCCCCAACCCCAAGGGTTGAGGTTCCTGGTCACAGTCTGTGGATGAAAGTAATTGCCAGTGGAGGGCAACCTACAGCTGAGACCCAGAAATACTGTGCGTTTGAAGTGTCTATACTCCACCGACTCTGCTTTTTGTCTAAGCAGAACTTAAATTTCACCCCCAATTTAAAAAGCTGGTCCTTTTTTATATTACCTTTAAGTATTAAAACTCTCAAGTTTATTTGTGATATCGAGATCAGCACATTACATCATATTTCTTAAAACCAAAAATATGGATTGTATTTAAACAGAAAATACACACAAACTTGTTTGTGCCCAAAGACCAGATAAACTAGCAACCTTTTCTTTTTCTTAAATCACGACCTGCTAGACATACTGATCCACAGCAGGCGCCCGCAGAAGGGTTTCAGAGAGATGAGCTGTTAATTTCACTGCCTGCCCCTTTAAGAGAAAAACCTGGTGGGTGAAAATGTTGATACAGCTAAAACACAGTATGTGAAAAGATATCAATCCAAGTTGTTTCCTAATGTGTTCATTAGGCAACCAATGGCAACATGGAAAATCAGGGAACGTTTCGTCAACTTTTGCTCACAGCTTTGGAACAGCGAGGACATTAAATTCGGCAAAGCAAATGTTGAGTAATAAGCCTCTCCCCCTGTTAGATTTTATCTATGACTTGATAACTGCTGACGATTGAGACATTTTTCCTGTCTGTAATTTTTTTTTATGGTAAATGGCAAATAAATTAGGAAATACCAGTACTGACAGAGTCAGTGGAGCATTAGAGCATTATCCTGACTGGGTCAGGGTGGATGTGGAGAGGTCATCTCAGTGTGAAGCAGTTTTCATGGATGACTAGAAAGTGAATTTCCCTTGCTCATACTTCAGAGGGTGCCGGCTGATATTAAATCAACCTGACAATTTTATGCAGAGTTGAAAACAAATCAGAATTTTAAAGACAGAGGATTACTTTGAGAAGGGTGGCTGTCTTTATTTTAAAAAACAACCAAAAAAAGTTAAACATATTTGTTTGCACCATCTCAAGGAAATTGAAAGGGAAGTAATGTATTAATTAACAAATGCCTTGAGGCAAATAAACCAATAGAAGCTGCTGTAAACCACACAAGAGTTTATTTGTCTCAGCCGAACTGTGCTCCTGTATTGCTACAGTCCCCCATATCCAGACCACTTATCCATATCAGTGCTTCTGATTAAATTCCAGTTAAAGTAGTACAAACAGATATGTTTAATATATGCCTAATCAAAAGCATCATCCAGCTAAACTGTGTAAAGAACGAAATTTGTGAAAAACGTACACTTGTCATCTGGTGGATTATAAATAACATGTAATGATGTTAAATAGCCAGCAGAGGGCAATAGAAACCAATAAATCGCAGCGTTGGTCTGAAGGGCCTGAAGGGTCTGATTCAACTGAACATGGGGACTTAATCAGAATTGACACTGCTGCCTCAGATCTCTCACATAATCTTAAGTAAAACAATTACCTCCTAATTCTAGCTCACAAGTTAATCGTTTTCTTTCATCCTCTGTAGACTGAACCCTTCATACATCAGCAGGCAAGAATAAAGGAACAATTTATATTTTCATATATTTGTAAAACCAGATAAAATAGCCACCAGTAACACTGCAAAACCAAAATGTCTGCGCAATGCTGCTGGAAAATATTTATCAAGGGCTGCGGAAGACACAATCGTGTAGTGCGGAGTGAATCCACAAGATATCAGAAAACAAAAAGCAATAAACTGAGGGAGAATGTGGCAGAAAGCTAGCATCCAGAGGCTCTTTCAGTACCACCAAGCTACTTCATCAACAAAACAAGCCGTCCTCTTTAACCGGATTTCACATCAGCTGTGCTTTTCGTTCAAAACTGGTTCATCATTCACTGTACTGTCCTCAATTAGCTCATAGATCACCCGTCAGTAAAGGAAGACGAAGACTTCCCGATGCAAAAGCAGAGGTGGCCCCAACCAGATCACAATGGCACCGGCTCTTTTGTTGAAAACACAAAAGAAGCTTTGGGTTTTAATTAAAAGTTGCCCCAGGTGAACAATAAGCAGGATATTGCTCAGGTAGTCATCTTTTGTGGCAGTTTTCGGAGGGGAGTGGTGCGGGATGTGGGATCTCATGAGGATGATTGTCACGGTGTCAAATGAACATCTCGTGAGAACAGGTGTTCATAGGATGGAAAATTACAAGGTTATCAGCATCTTTCAGATTGCATTTATGACTCACAGAACAAGTATAAGAGCCATGATGCTGAGGGGAAGGGCACTGTATGACAAATGGGATTAGATTACTAATAAGATTTGGGCTCAATAATAGATCAATGGGGTTCAGTCAGCATGAGTAATGCATGTGAGAGACGCGTATGCTCATTCTGGACTCAAGGACAAAAGGTTTTCTTGATCCGTGGATTTTGTGCTTACCTGATTTACTTAAAATAACCTCTGTCAGAACAAATGGGATATTGGGGTGTGTCAGAATCAGTCGGACTCTTTGAATAAAGTTTATAGTGAAAAAAAGTACAATCTGTATCAAGTCGTGTCCTCTGAGGTGTCTTTATGTGTTGGAGAGTTTGAGGGAAACTTTTACTATTCTCCATCCCAAAGAAATGCAATTGGCTGTCATGGCAGCAGATACAGCACTGCTCATGTGCCCTTTGTGCGACATGGCACTCTGTGTACTCCATTAAGCCCCATTATAATACAGCCTCCAGCGTTCAAGATTTCAGCGACTTGTCGGCACAACGTGTGCTCATCCACGCCATTGGGATTCTTTTGACAGCTATGAGGCTCAAAATGAGGAACCTCGGGTACAAAACCAGGAACTTCAAAATTCCCCAAATCCTTCAAATGTCATGGGATCCAATGTGATGACAATTTCATTCCGTTTTCTCTGACTGACAACTCATATTTCTGTCTGATTTTTAAAAGGACCACGGTGGTCACACACTTGTATTTGGTTTTGCCTTGCAGCACTTAATTTACTGTTTTAACACTCCACTTCAAGCTTATTCAGGAAACAATACAACGCGTGAGCTTTTCTGCCCTTGCCTGTCAGATCTTTGTACTCCGCCATGTAGTCTGTGGCACCTGTTTTCTCCCCCGCCGTCACACACTGGAGGCGCGTTGCCCTGGGGTGAGCCGGATCAAATCCAACACTTGCCATGTTCCCAATCCTGCTGGGCCCTTTGCATCTGGCTGTCATGGATTCACCTTTACCTCTCTGGCACAAACGGAACTGAAAACAAAGAAATATACATACTTTTAAAAATAACCAAGTCTTATCAGAATTAATACATGCATGAAACTGCCTCCGAGAAGTTGCTGAGCACGCAGGAGAATCGATACAGAAGAAATGTGGAAAGCACTCCTGGTCTCATTCCCAATCTATCATTGATAGCTGCAAACATGAAATGCCTTTTGGCACACGTTTGAGGCAAGCTGTGGGCTTTTCCTAACCCTCATGAAACAGTTGTTCCAAAATATATGGGAGTCAGTATCCAAATGAAAAGTCAACTTACCTCACCACAACCTCTCCTGTGTCCCAAAGGGACCTTTAGAAAGCAGCACCAGATTTAGCAGCCAGAGTGTAGTGGCTAGAGCTTTTTTTGTAAGTCAGTGATGCTACAGGCTCTTAGAAAACTCTGGTATTTGACACTTTGGGAAAAGGTTCAAAAGGTGCCAACTTAAAATTTACTGCAAACTGTAAATCACTGATAAACTAATGTCGTAGGAAAGTATTAGAAAATGGTTTCACAGTCTTCTGTGTGAAGTCTCAGTTTTCTATTTAGCTTTGGGTGAATTCTTTTTTGACTGCGACTGGTCTTTTCACAGGGCTTTTGGTAACAACAGACTAGTAGTCATTGCACAACACTGTAAAGACAGGTTGGACTACTGAAATGTTTGGTTTAAATAACTTGCATGCCTAGACCTGAGTCAAAGAGGGAAATTAATAAGCTCCTCTCATCACGCACAGTGTTTGTCAAAAAGGTGGGGTTTGAATCCTGGTTATGAGAAGTGCTTCTGCAGCACTGCTTGTGCTAACAAAGTGCAAAAGAAGGGAGGCTGTACTCTGCCATGTTATGCGATGAAAGGTTGTGTACGAAAGGTTCAAACGTTAGCTTGTGTGAATATCAGAAGCTGGATGTGAGTTTGAATGTAACTTTGTATTGTTTTTAAAAATCCTTCACTGTTTTTACTGCTCCTAACAAATGAAATTTGTTCTAAAGGGACCCATATGGAACTTATTCTTGAAATCTCATCTTTTTTATAAATCTTTTATAAACCTGCTAAATGCATAATATTTGTTTCTATGTTGGATAAAGGTTCATGACCGCCTATGCTTAAAGAACCATGAAAGGGTGTCTTTTGAGACTGAGCATGATTTCAAAGGACAGGTGATAAGGGTTTAGAAATGACAGGCATTCGTGATGCTGCTGATTTGTCCTTCTATGGTCTGGTGCTGCTTGCCAACAATGCCTGAGTGATAACAGACATCCAGTATTATCAAATGTATCAAGACAGATCTTATTTGAGTGAATCAAAATGTGAAGCCACTTCAGACAATAGTTTGGAATCAGTTACTTTATGTGTAATTTTACAAAGCTGTTGGTTCTGGCCACATATGTAGAAAAAGTTGGCATCAGATGATATTTACAACAACATTTGAGTTCATTAAAAGGACAGTTGGCTGTGGAAGTTTTCCAAGTAGGCTGACTGTCAAAGGCAGGATGTTGATCATTCGCTTTCAGAACACCCAGTTTAATAAGCGGAACACGTGTGGAATCAGTGGGGCCACATTTACAAGTGAAGGCTGAGATCCAAGTGAACATAAAACCGATTTATATTGTTGGCTGCATGTGTTTGTGCAGGTATGATGTTATTAAGTAAAGTTATCACAGCTGGATCTCGTCTTTTGCATAATGTCTCAGTGAGAAAAGATGCAACAAAATAACACACATTGCACGACATCCACCTAACAAGAGCAGGCGTGTCTGGACAACAAGTTGCTCTTCAGGTCAGCAGGACTATCGTCCGCTGAATACAAAGGGAGGATGATTCTGCTTGCTGTGCTGTGCACTCCCTCCATCTGGTCATGCAGGAGCAGGATGCTTTAACACTGACGACCATCGAAGCGTCAAAGCTTCCTGCTGTGCTCTCACTCATTCACAAGTCCAGATTTTACCATGGCACAATCAGGATGGATCAAAAATCATTTTTTTAATAAACTGAAAAAGCTACATGTTGGCATAAAAGATTCTCGCTCATAACTTCCATTTTGTAAATTCTCAAAACTTTTATTATTGACATTTTGAGATTTGACAGCATGCAGTATCGACCTTAATCCCACACAGCTCTAGCCTGTAGACTTTCTAGCATGACTATTTTTTTCAGATTGACATCTCAGGGTGAACAGCATAAATGATTCCGTAGAATTCACAGGTTTGGTTGGAAGGCCTGTTTTCTGATTAATCCCCCTTTGGCAGGAGGAATAGCACCAAGTCGCCGTAAGACTTCTTTTTGTTTCATAGGATAAATCTAATATAGAGCATATGAGACAGACTGCAGCACATGAACTGTGCAGCGTGGGACTGTGTGTGGGCCAGAAACCCACAAGACACACAGATGCATGAGGATCTGGCTTTATTTGGGAAGAGATTCTCACTGCAGATGAGCGAAAGTTGTCCTGTGCTTGGGGATCTCGTCCCTTGGCAGGATTTTACTCCTGGCTTCTTGGGCGATGTGTTGCTTTTGTGAGGATGACTACATGTGACATCAGAAGTACTCAAAGTAGGAAAAGGGAGGATATGGCAGTGGATGAGCCACAAAATCTATATGCCTTCGGGTCCAAACAAAGCCAAGAATACATTTACTGTTTTTTTTTTTTTTGTGCAGCAGAAAATCGGACCTTGAAAAAAGAAAACAACAAACAGCTGTGGAGAATGAATATGGGTGTTAATTGTGCATACTGCTACAGAGCCAGTATGTGAAATATTATATTAAGAAGTCTTCCGTTTTGCAAAAGAAAGCCTTTCAGAACAAGCTCAGCTTATAAAAAGACAAGTTGTCTCAGAAAGCTGCAACTTGAGAGTCTCTAAATTATGCACAAGAACAGCTGGAACTGGGAAACTAACTGAATCCACATTTCCTTCTGATAAATTGAACAAGCTCCAAAATAAAATGCACTTTTGCATAATCAACACACGTTTCAAACGTAAAACGAGGTCCTGCTGTCGTCGTTGGTAATGTTATCCTGTCCTTAAACATCTCCCTCAGCTCATGTAGTCCTATCTGCTGCCTCATCAGACATATAGGGGGCATGTAATTGTGTTGATACAATGGCTGCTGTGTCCTTATCAGCATGAAGAAATAACACTGGGCTCATTACTGAGGGAGCCCGGGAATAAAGTGAGGACATGAGATCACACATGTCTTTCGATTCTTTTTACAATTCTGATGATTGCAATGAAAATGGGACAGACATGTGATTGCTTGCCAAACAACAATTTATTTTTGGTTTGCTTTGACATTTAGTTGTTTTTTAGTATTCAGTTTGTTGAAAAAAGGGATGTTTGATTCACACCAGTAACTTCTTTAAGAGTCAGTGCTCATGACAAAAGAACATTAAGGACACAATTATTTCACATATTGCAATCAATATCACTTGAGATGTAATACACTGATCTCTGTATTTTTTTAAGAGTGATCCCAAAATACTGACCACATGGGCCACAGCCATTAAAGCGAAAATAAGTACCCATGTTTGTAACTTCTGTATTGAATATCTGTGTAGTTTCTTCTTTAAGTGAAAAAGTGAAATGTGTTCACTTCTGATCTAATAAAAAAAAAGAAAAAGAACTGCCTCTGGATGTATCTTAGTTTTTCCTGATATCCCATCTGCTCAATGCCAGCAGATGTTTATTTATGAACAAAAAGCCTCTGAATGTGCGCTCAAACTGCAGATCAATAAAAAAAGACATAAATAATTCAAAATGGCATGCACTCATTTTGAAATACATCAACATCCAGTGTCGTAATCACCACAGAAAACAACATCACAACTTATCTCCACATTTTGTTTGGGTTACGCATGTTCGTCCGCATGGCATGCACGTAAAGAGCTCACTGATCAAGCCGTTTCACAATGGCTTTTTAGGACTCTTTAACAGGTAGGGTACAGTTAAAGAAGAACATTTAAAAAATAATCCTCCAAGAGATGACCAGAACCCAGGACACTTAACTACAACTTGTTTGGTAGCAGACTTTTTGAATTTTGAGTTTTATCTGGAGTATTTTCGCCTCCCTTGTTCCTTAAGCCTTGTCAACATGCTGTCAAACTTGTATTACCTCGTACCTGCTTAAGGGTTCAGAGTTGACAACTTCTCTGAAAGAACTGACAAGGGATGTCATTACAGTTGTACATGTAAGACGTCAACGTACAAACTTTTACAATCACCTAGTTCCAGCCTTGAAATGTACATTAGAAATCCACAGTTATATTTCTAACTCTAATCCTGGTCTGCTTCCTCATTTCTACGACCACCTCCTTGGAGGGATCTATCTAGGTTGGGTCACTGCTGAGGTCAAGCGTCACTCTGATGTTCCAGATGGGAGTAAATTTACACTAATCCTTCCGAAAAACCCACTTGGGCCAAAGCCGCAGACATGTAAAACTATAAAGTGGGGGAGACATTCCTGAGCCATCTGAAAGTAATCAGCCTGTAAGCTGCCGAGATTCGGATGCAGATGAATGGGTTGCTTTCCCAAGGTTACTTACGGTGGTTTAATCTGTTAAACTGTTTGGCTTTTTAAGCCACTGCACAGCAGCAGGAGATGGACTGATGATGATAGCCCATGAGTGTCTGCACCACGGGGAGGTCAAAGGTCAGGCTGAGGCACAACTCAGCTGGCACTGAAAGCAAAAGTGTCGTGTTCAAGGACACAGAGCAGTTTGAATCACAGTTTGCTGTCTAACTCAATAAATTTGAGAAAAGTTCATTCTCCTCATATGTAGTTTTTCTTGCATGCTTGACCGCGGCTGTGCATGAATCCTGCACCATCAGTCTCATCAGTTCATTTTACCCTCTTGGAATACTGATCTATTTCGGGTGCTTTATCTGTCAGTGTCCGCTCTGCAGCATTGAACTCATCGTTGGAATTTGGTGCCGAAGACTAATTGCAGCCCATCAATGCATGATCTTTCTTTCATGGTTTGGTAAGAATCTCCTAAAGGAGGAGCTCTGTGCAACCGCCACGGAGCTTTTCCAGCTGTGCATTTCCCAGATATCAGCAGACAAAACACGGAAGTTGAGGGAAATTCCCTTGAAATTAAAATTGTTTTCTTAAATTTTGAATACTAACAGTTGTCGTGCAAAAACGTTAGGATCAAACTACCATGGGATTTATAATTGGCAGTGGCTATACCTTGAATAATGCATCAAACTGACTAGAAATGGTTTAAAAGAGCGTCGTTCAGAAAGGGAAGGAAACGATTCAAAGGGCGAACCTAAGATTTTATTCTGAAAGACTGAAGGAAACAGAATCCTCTATTCCAGCTGGCTTTAAAACCGCTCTCTTTCTTGCGGTCTACCTCTCCAGCATGCAAATGACTGTAACTCCAATATATCGCAGATTGGTTAACAGCACAGAACGCGCCGCGCCGCGTGAGAGCAGCGAACCCCGCGCCTGCTGACAGAGGCTACGTTATCGACACTGTAATCGATTAAAAAAAAAAACTGCCTCGTGCCAAACGGAAAACTTTATATTTTCATTCAATCCAACCATCAACTTATCCATATTAACAGTGCGGAGGCTGAACTCATCATCCCGGGACCCGCGTGAAAGCTCCGCGCGAGCTCTCAGTGCATCGGGGGTAATTGGCCGGCCGCGTGAGGCAGCTGTTAAAGACTCGAGAGAGACTGTAGGCTCCGGCGGACAACAGGGGCCAGACGGACCCCTGCGAAGTTTTCACAGTGTGTCTGCCGTCTCCGGAGGAGCTAAGCGGACGGGAGGGACTCTGCTCGCCCCCCCTTCAGTGAGTCGGCTCTCAGCGTTTAGTGGCGGACCGAGTATGGTGACATTTGGACTACCCGTCCTCTGTTTTCATCAGTTATAGTCGGTAAGTCACGAATTAGAGCCCGGAACACGATTAGCTGTTTTTATTTTTTATTTTGAAGTTATATTTTTTATTAGTATACATAAGGTTTTAGTTTTGGGTTTAATTAATGTCTAAGCTTTTTACATGGGTCTGGACAGTGTCTTTGCGGAATGTTTGAATAAGGGAACGCAGGTGTCCATCACGGGCAGGTTCTCAGCTTATAAAAGAGCTGACCTCGCCACTAATAATGTTAATTAACAGACGCAAATTCAAATGGAGAAGCTAAATATAAAAAGGAAAATAAATTAATTTGATAGAGAAGTAGTAGTGACTTTCCCTGAGGGGGGGCTTCCTTAAAGCGAGCTCACCTGGCTGTTTGCCACACGCAGTTCCTGAATCCCACGGTGCTGCTCCGGCTTACGTTTACGTGGACTGATATGTCCACGTATTATTATGTTATTATTCATACAAAAAATCCCGAAAGTTTGCTTCAAATGAAAGAAGAGCCACAACAGGGGGTGGGGGGGGGACTTAACGCGTTATTGGAAAATATTCCTGGGCCCCTTATGACATGTTTGATGAATATCTCAATTAGCGTTATTGCGTACAGGCGTGCTAGAAAACTCAAACCACCAGAAAGTACAAATGTAAAATGTTCTGCTGTGGTGCATGTCAGAAAGTGAGAAACAGCACCAACACTTTAGTTTTGGCTAACTGTAAATAGCAGCTGATGGAATTATTGTGCACAGCTTCTATGGCTAGCTAATTTAATCAGTTTTCACTTTGACCTGCAGGCCTGCATTTGTGTTTCCCCCTCGATTATTCAGGGAAGTTAGAGTTATGTTTGAGTAAAAGTTAATGAGGAACACACTGCCTAATTAGCTTTAGGGCTGACAGTGGCATAATGGAATCTGGACCCTAATTTTTTGCTTGGATAAATCAAAGGTTAATTGGGATATTGCCTACTATCACTAATTAGAATACAGGTATAGACTGTTGATGCCTCCTGTGACTGGATAACTTAAGATTATTGATTATGGGCCAGTTAAACAAATTACGCAAAGCTCAGGATGCTGCATGCAATTATTTGTACACTGGCATCAGAGGTATAGTGCCTAAAATCACCCAGAAGCTGGGAATCATTGAAAAAAAAAGTTTACTTCTCGATACCAGGGAGTGTGCTGGTGGTTAGACACTTTCTGAACAAACTGTTGGCAGTAAAGGGAGGCACAGCTATGTGTTTGACCAGGTGCTGTTGTAATGTGTAAAGTAACCAAAGGAAATTGGCCTGACTGATGCAGATTTGGAGCATCAACTCAGGGATTAAGCTTCAGGCTGCCCAGTGAAACTTTTTACCCGTGCAGTCTCCAGCTGGATAAATAAGAGTGTCTCTTATTTTCTGAGATAAGGAGTAGGCAGCACTTGCTAACAAAATATTGGATCAGTCACCGAAACAGAAAAAGAGCCAGAATAAGGGTAAAGGAGTTGAACTGTCTTGCCTTTTGAGTGGGTGGATGTCATAATTATCATTTCTCCTGGATTGCACTGGAGGGCCGCGGGCTGAGGGAGAATCTGCAGATCTGTGAGAGTAGTGGTGCTGTTATTTGTAGGGCAAGCCACATCGTTTCCAACACAGAGGAAAAACGGATAAGTCTTGCAGTAATTGGTGCCTGGGAACTCAGATGGGCGGTCACAGGGAGTACACACAGAAACAAGAATAGGATGCATGCATGCAAAGCGTGAAACGACACACTAACTCACAGTGAAGCAACAGAATACATTGGAGCGCTCTAATTTGCCATTCTGTGTTGAACCGGATTGAGACATCTCATTCCTGGATGCAACAAGTCCCAGTGTCTTGCATGTTCTTATCTTCCATGCACAAGCAGCCTGACTCTATAGGTGAATGCAAGCTGATGTTGGTGGCCTTCAAAGGTTTGTAGACCCCAGTCTGCACCTTTGGAATGTAGACTATTACTCTTCATTCTGTTGCTGAAATATGTATACAGGTCATGAATAACTGTGGAAGATTTGTGGCCTTGAATTCGGCACAGAAATGTTGCTTTACAGTCAGTGTACTTTCTAGGGCGCTACTTCACAGAGCCTGGCTTTTGGTCCCTTTTTATGATTGTTGTGGATCTGTTTTATTTTCTTTCATTTTTGTGTGGTGCTCCTACTCAGATACCTCCAGAGAAGTCGATGGCCCTCTTCAGGGCTAACATAAGGCTAATTCACATTTAAATGTGTAAAAATTAATTTTAAACGAATTTAAATTCATTTTAAATATGACATTAAGAAGCATTTAATACAATCTTTGCATATGTCAATTATTCATTATTATTTGTATCAATGATTCATGAATTATGGCTTTTATTGCATTACTGTTTGAGAGATCAAAATTGTTTTGTTTTTTTCTCAAGCATGCAAGGAAAATGCCACGCTTTTATGACATTGTTGGCATTTTAGGCTTCATGTGGATGCAGTAACTCTGTTTACATAGAATAAAATGAGTAGTTAGGACTCTTTACAATGAAAAGCACTTCCTTTAAAATGCGCTCTATGTAGTTGTCAGAGAAGTCATACTCGATCATCGAAGGTAGATGTTTCCTGTTTGTGCTTAGTCACTCAAAACTATTGAGTTGAAGTTGCTCTGGAGGGTATTATTGCTAACACCTGGAAGAAAATAGCCTCTTACACTCAAAGTACTTCTCTCTCTAAACCTAACTGTCAAGAGGGATATAGGAGGTTGAAGCTTCAGGCCACTGGATATCTTATTGGAGTCTGGTGAGTCAATAGAGTACCATATTTTGTGCACTGGGATCACAGCATCTTATTTAAAATAAATGCCGGCACAGCACTTAAAACCAATTCACTGTCTCCAAAAGTTGCATTCGGCCTCTGTTCAAACAACGCACATTCATGACAGATTTTGTCTCCTTACTCTATCTCTATCTAGTTGGATGCTCATGAATAGTAAAACCAACACTGTTTGGCGAAGTAGCTCATTGGAATGTGATGGGTTGTGGTTCTGATAGAATGCTCAGTGAACAGGTTATGTGGGTCAATAAACACCTGACTGCCTGCGTTTGAAGCACAATGCTCCCTTCTGTTGCACCAACATCACGTGTGACGAGCACATTTCTACTGGCTCATGGGCTGTGTTGTCGGTAAATGCTGTTAATCTTCGGCTGCCATTATGATCTGAGAATTTGAAGGTGTGACAGAAATCCAATGTTAACGACAAATAAGGACTTATGGGTGATGTGGAATCTGTTTTTTTCCTTTGAAGCTGCTGTGCTAGGCCCTCTAGATGCTGTCCACCATCTCTAATTGCCCTCCATGGCGTTCCTACTTAATTGGTCTTGAAATGTCTCGTTCAACTGGACAAAGCAGGTCAGCTCAAGCCTCTGTAGCTGGAAAGTCATCAGGCACGCAATTAACCACAATCAACCACAGTACCTGAGCTCAGACAGGCAGAAGACAAAGAGACTCTAAGCTAAATCAGCATTAAAGTTGCTTTCAGATGTCTGGAAATGTATGTATAAAAAATCAGTGCTTCAAACTCAGAGCAGAATTCATAAAGAAGTTCACTGTCACACATCTACGTTTTGATCATTGATCCTTATCCTGATGAATATAGTTTGGTTCCAGGCTTCTGCAGAACTGTTCCTACTTATTGTCCTTTCTGTGCTTGCATTTCTGTCAGTCTGCTGGAGTTTCACTTCTACAAGCTTCCCATCATGAAGTAGCTTTGCCTGATCCCAGGATGACACAGGAATGAATTATGGAAGTTTCTGGGGAATAAATAGCCAGAGGGCAGAGCAGTGAGGGAATTACAATAGTCTAACATAATATAACCAGTGATCATCTGTCAAAAGCAGGACTTGCCACTGCATGTTTCCCAAACAATGAGAAGCCAGTGACTTTGTACTAATCTCTTGACCTTTTGTTACTTTTTTCCATAACACTGGAGATGATGGCGGGATTATTAGATATTTTTTTCCTGGGTTATCTGATGGCTTATCCGCAGGACTTTAAGATAGGGAACTACTGTTGGGTAAATTTACTTTATTCTTATTTATAAACATGCAATGACTAAAGATTTTATTTTAATTTGTATTCTGAGTGTGAAAGAAAAATTGAAAACATCAATAATTAAAAGAGGGTATGACAAATTAAGTTTATTTATTGACCTAAATACATAAAACCACTTATGTTCAGTACTTTTTTATGATGGTACAAACCTGCGTGTACGCTCTGTATGTAAACTAAGAATAGTTCTGTTGAGCATGCAGATTAGTATATGGGGCACCTGCTGATTTGAGGTTACCAATGGGAAGCAACTCCTGCATGACTCAATATAACATGCCATCAATACATTTGATCTTGGTTGTAGGTGACTGGATTTTGAAGAAAAGTCTCTGACAACAGGCCAGCAGCAGCTGACCGTGCCAAAGAGCAGCTGTTCTGTTGAAGTTTAATAATTACAAAAACAAAATTGCAAATAACCTTTATTCAGAAAAAAACCTAATCTGAACATTCTACACTTCTTCCAATTTAAGCATGCCTTTTCCCTCTTACATTTGTTACAAATTGGAAGCATCAGTTTTTTTAACAAACAGTGAAGTTGGCCATGCTGAGGCAATGGCTACCAATAAACATCTGGCTGTGGTGCTACGCACATCATGTGTTCATGGTTTGGGAGAAAGAGAAAATAACAGATTTGTCATCAGTTAGAATCTGTCAAGATTAGTAGTCTCCTTCTGTTGTTCATGGCATCCATAATATTATTAATTTACATCTCTATGTATAGTCATCAATGCTAAATATGATATACTTGATAGATCCTGTAACAGTATTACTAAATGCAACTTAAAACATATTTTTGCATATCCTTGTAGAAAGAGCTGCCTAAAGATTCACTACTCTGTACTAGTTTATCTCCTGCTTGCCAGTCCAGCTGGTGAGTCACTTCAGAATAGAAAGTGTCACTTTTTTAAAAGGGAGAGCGAGCGTAGAGTGTAGGTGACACAGAATTATGCATCTGTTGGGTACAGATGGGCCTCCTTACAAAACATACCTTGATGCCACTACACTCAAATGTAATCTGCCTGCTCATTTCTGGAGAACTAATTACTGCGCATTAGTTAAACAGACCATTTGCATTCCAAGCCTGCTAAATCACACTTGCCAGGGGAGGCAAGCCATCCCCCTCCCTTTGCCGTGTAGCCCATGTGCTTCTATTATTAGTTCTATCATGCATATGTTCTCTATCAGAAATTAGGGCCCACCAGCAGAGACATAAGGCAGTTAATATGTGCTTATTTTGGTTAGCAGTCATAAATATGGAAGAAGTTCCTCCAAATAAGTGTTAAGCTTTTACTTTGGCCTACAATCAACTGTCAGAACATGAAAGGACGCGCAGCTCATAACATTTTTTGACAACCCAATGATGGTGCTTTTTAAGATGCAACCCATGAAGCGGCCTGAAAAACATGCAGCATGAGCCCCACTGCCTTGAAGCCAGTGTGCTTACAAGGCAGCCAACAAGATCTTTGCCTCTGCATGATAAAGCAGTTTGTGGAGAAACAATAGGCAGCTCTGGGCTTACACCACCTATCCAGGTGGAGAAGGTTTAACTCTGGAACACTATACAGATGTAACTGCGTTGTTTTTTTGTTTTTTTTACTTTTAGTCTGTATTTATACAGTCAGGTCAGGCAACTTTAGTGAATTACTCTGTCAACCTCCTTGATGTCAAGATCCATTAATCACTGTGACTGCAGGTAGCCTAGCAATGAGGAAAACTAAGGTCATGATAGTCTAAGAACTTTAAGTGGCTCAGAGGCTTTTTGGCATGCAGGCTCAAAACAAAAATATCTCTCTTTCTACTAGATATCGTCCTACTTTTAAAAAAAAAAGGTATAGAGTGACTTTAATCTATCTTGACTGAGTCGGACGAATGTTGTCTGTCAGATGCCACCATGCATACCAAGCTTTTCATAGTGTGACATTAACCATCTTACAGGAAAAGGAAGAGGTTTTCTGCCTTGTTGGCTATTCGTGGCTCCAGCATGCATTACCTACTACAGTGACAGCCTCGGAACATGACTGCAGCTCTGTTCATGTTCTGTCGAGATAATGTACCAAACAGTTGATTGTATAGTGTTCACGACACTCATGGAGTTCAGTACGGTTTCTGTTTCTGCTGTAACACTGTATCTGCTCTGTGTCAATTTATAGCTCAGCTATGCCAAATGTGCATATGATGAAAATATGTGGTCCTGCAGGGCTCTGAGCATCATGTGCAAAAGGCGTGCAAATTAATGGAAGGCAATTCTTGAGTCTGGATGGCCTGCAGGGTGAGAACTCCTGCAATGCAAAAGCCAGTGCCATCCAGAAGTTTGTCAGAGCCAGACAGTGGCATTGTCCATTTTTAAATCTGAATGAGTGAGACCAGCAATGTTATTCATTAAGCTGTTTTTATTAAAAAAAGGAACATAACTCGAGGAATAAACTTGCGTTAATAAGCACAAAAAAAATAACTCCACAGACAAAAAAATGCATTGTGTGTCACTAATAGTCTGAAAGAAAGACCAAGAATCTCCCTGATATTGGATATAAAGATGAACTCTGCTGTATGCTATGAAGTGATAATGAATGACACATTACATATGTACTTCTGCGTCGCAAGCTTGTATATTGAGCCTTATTATTACAGTTTGTGATGCAATAATTGAACATGAAGAGAAATTTGACTATTTTCTCTTAATTTCCACTTTTGTGTCTGCAGAAAGGGACTGACCGCTGCCGAACTTGACCTTTGGTTCAAACAGCCGAGTTAGAATCCATTAAAATAAATGGATTCTTTGAGTCTATCCTCTAAACCTATCATCACTCAGTTCAAATTACTTATTTGTGCTAAAAGTCATTCGTATCCTTTCTGGAAGGATCTGAAAACCACCAAAACTAACCTGGAACAAGCAGTCTATTTCTAAGAAGAAAAAAATTAAACTTTGAAAGACCTTCAGAAAGTCTGGAAAATGACGGTTCAGGATCATGTTGAAGGATAAAAGTTCAGCCCAGATGGTGGGAAGCAACGTGTTGACAGCATTATACAACTGATCGACCCTTGCTTTTTACAGCTGCTTCTTCTGATATCATCAAATGGACTCTTTTTTGGAAGGATCTGAGTGACAGATGAACATGTGTATTCATGACTTGTTCTTCTCAAGTGTCTGCTGCTAAGAACACATAGAGGAGGCCTTGTCACTGTGAGATAATGGTTGCATAAAGAGGCACTGCACTCATGATTGGAGTCTCATGACATTATGGAACACCTCACAACACTGGAACAATACAGTTAACAGCTGGCTCAAATGGAGCGTGAATGGTTATTTATGGGCTTGGAAGTGGGCAACGTCTAAAGGGCTGCAGAGACTCTATATGTGATAAATATTCTATCAACAGTTTCTGTTTTTCTTTTCCCTCTTCCTCTGCTGCCATGCCCCACTCAGGTCTCTGCTACTTTTGATGTCGGACTATGAGTCGGCCTCACAGACATGCGTGAGAGATCTCGCAGGGCTTTTCGGTGGAAGTCTAATTGAATTGTCTGAACAGCAAGTAAAGCACATTTGAGTTAGTACAAAGAGTGAAGCAAAGGACCAGCACTGGAAGAATGTTTCATCTACTGCATCCGTCACTCTGACTTCTATGCAACATTGATTGCCTGAAAAATGGATCAGTTAAAGGAGTCTGTTTGAAATACAGAGGGCACAGTCCCTGCCATGCCTACTTTCAGCTGCGTTATCATGCAGATAACATCCTAATAGTTTTTTTTAATTTCATACCGTCCTGAAAGCCACCAGGTCACATTGGTGAACGCTTTGGGCGCTGCCAGACCCCTGAACAAGCAAATATAGATAAATGATAAAAGAGGGAAATGGCCAAATATACTTTGGGGACATCATTTCACAGCAATTGTCCACCTGTGTATAACCTATTCATATGCATGTCTTACAAATGGAAGGTTTGAGCTCACAGACTATCACATCTCTCCATTATATGCTTGTTATTGAAGATTTCTATTTATTTAATTTATAGTTTTTTATCTGATCACAGTGTCACGCAGTCATCATCTACCAGCAACATTTTTTGAATGCCTGAGTATTTCAGATTGATGCACTGATGCTGAATAAGATTCATCGTTCTACTTTGGTGAGGGAAGAGTTAATGTTGATTCTGGCATAAAGATATTGGTGAGAAATGACTGGCTGTACCGATCAATTGTAGCTGGAATGCACAAGCAGGAAACCTTGTATGGACGGTGATGACGAAAAGGTATTGAAAAAGCTTTTCATTATTTTGCAGGATTTATTTCGATGTGCATAATTTGTTTGGTAAAGTTGTACTTGTGTTCGGCCTGAAATCCACATTCCAGAACACTTGTGCACCACACAACCTGCTAAATAGCGTCACATGGAAAATGTGGTCGTGTCTGACTGATTTGAAGTCATGAAGTGTTTTTCTGAACTGCGCTCAAAAGAAGTGTCCCAGATGCATCATGGGTCAAAGGATTCATCCTCTGACTGAATCAGCTGAAAATAGGGCTCGTCCAGTCATCCTTCAAAGAAGCTCTCCAAATGCAACAAATTCATTAACAAGAGCAGCTGTCATCTCGCTGCTTCCTGCCTCTTTGAAGAATTTTGTTTAGTTAACAGTGAATATCTAGTTCATCCCTGATCTTGAGAAGATGTCTCAGTCCCCTGAGAGTCATGTAGCCTTTGATCTGAGATGATTTAAGTCAACTGAGTGTAAAGGAATTAGATGTGGTGGTGAAGTTCCTTATCATTAAAGTAATGTCTTAGTATTTCGCTTGTCCTTCACCATATTTCAACATAAACCTTTCATTGAAGCTGAGACTCTCAGCTCTGCCTGTGTGCTCCTCACTATGTGGTGATTCACTGCTTAGCGTGGTCGTCCCACTTTTTTCGTTGAAGTAATCATATGTGTGAATGTGGAGAACCGTCCAGTATCGGTAACCATTTTGAATTTTAATACAATCGTTCAGGGCTAAGGATCATAGCACAGGATGGATGTGTCGGTTTGCTTTGTGATCCATAATCGGTTTGATCTAAGACGTGCTCTGCTAACCTCTGCTGTGTTTGTGTTCTGTGTTGCAGAATTACTGGAGGTAACTGCCAAATAAAGTGACACTTTTTATTATAAGAGGAAATTCAAGACCCTATCAAGAGGCTGTGCTCAGAAGTTTCAGCATTTCAGAAACAAATTGGAACGGTCATTTATCGACTTTGTGCAGAGAAGATGCATCCTCTACAAGATGTGCTTTTCCCACTTTGTCACTCCACACATGTAGCTTCTCACACCAGATTTAGCTATTTGTCAGACCATTTTCAAGCCTTTTTTTCCACAAAACACACAATTGAGAATGGAAACACTTTTAGGACAAACACCCTTTACATTTGGTCACACTGGGTTTGGTTTGTGCAGAGCAGCAGACTCAAATACTGCGATAGAGGACAGGGGTTGACATTTCAGTTCCATTTACAGACTTGTTTCACCATTTTAGGAAAGAAACAGGACAAAATATTGAAATTGAATTAGCTTTTTGGGGAACATGCCTGTGTTATGTGGAAAATTGGAGCCAACAGAGCAAGAAAGAAGCAAACGTGTAAAGGCGGGAATTGCCATGGAAGGCGTCAATAACATTCACATACATTGTCAAAAAATCGTATTAACTCTAAAGAAACCCAGGTTACCCACACAAGTTAACCATGAAGACAAGGCCATTCATCACTCGTGTAATGTGGCTGCTATAAATAATGCTTTGACATAGACAGAAGTGACTTTTGCATTGCATGACTCATAGCGAGGAGGTTTTAAGTCAGATGAGTCAGCATGTGTAAAGGGCAGAGAATTCAGTCAAATGAGAGTCCTTCCTTTAAATGTGGCATTATCCCACTGAGTCAGTGGAAAGATACCATCTTGCTTTCATATCGCATCCTGTGAAATGTATTTTCTCATTGCAGAAATGCAGCACCCATACACATACAAAGAATTTCAAAGAGCCATGATACTGTGGTACACAGCATGAGGGCATTTTGTGTGAACAGCCAAGGGATGAAACCAGGGCAACAAATCAGACAGATGGCAAAAAGTACACATTTAAAACTAACATTTTTTAAAGTTAGTAGATGAGGTTGCACTTATTTTTCTGAGCACGGATGTCTGAATCCAAGTGTGCATCCTCTTACTGTTTATAATTAATCCATAAAAGGACTTCCAAAACTTCGAAATATCCAGAAGGGCAATTTATTTAGAAATCATACTGAAACAAATGGATTTTTGAGGATGATACATTTGATGTGTCTTCTAAACACCTTTTGTCTCTCCTCCCCACCCCCTCTGCCTGTGCTTTTGTCCTTTCTCCACAGATATCTCAGACTGAAATGCAGCCCTGTATTATTTTCGTCGGCTTGTTTCTTGCTGCGGCCCGATCCCAAGATACCCATCCCTCACAGGCATTATCCTCTCTTAGCGAGTCTTGTGAATCCTTGTGCTCTTGTGAGGCAAAAGATGGCATCCTTCATCTTAACTGCGAGCAGAGGAACATCAGCAAAATCTCCCAAATCAAAATCCCGTCAGGGTTCCCCTTTCACCTGAACCTTTACAAGAACGACTTGGTGGAGCTCCGTGCCGAGGAAATGGAAGGGCTTAGGGGTGCCCTTTCACTGCACATCGGGGGTAATAGCATACAAGAGCTGGAACCAGGGGTCTTTAGCACTCTTGGTTCACTGAGAAAGCTCCACATAAATAGCAATTTCCTTGTGACTCTGAGAGAGGACACTTTCCAAGGCATGGTGAATTTAGAGTTTCTGCAAGCTGACACCAACTTCATTCGTGTCATCGAGCCAGGGGCCTTCAACAAACTCATCCG
The DNA here is from genome assembly GCA_013363375.1 of Menidia beryllina. Classification (NCBI taxonomy): domain Eukaryota; kingdom Metazoa; phylum Chordata; class Actinopteri; order Atheriniformes; family Atherinopsidae; genus Menidia; species Menidia beryllina. Next base: position 2,500,901 of record JABUIW010000060.1, read on the forward strand.
CCTCAAAGTCCTCATCCTTAATGATAATGGCATTGAATTTTTACCAAGCAACATTTTTCGCTTCGTGCCCCTCACACACCTGGACCTGCGTGGCAACAAGCTCCAGACACTGCCCTTTGTGGGGTTTTTGGAGCACATCGGGCGGATTATGGAACTCCTCCTGGAGGACAATGACTGGGTGTGTGACTGCGACATTTTGCATTTGAAAATCTGGATGGAGAACATGCGGGCTCAGTCCGTCATCGGGGATGTGGTGTGCAGTACACCGCAGCACCTAAAGGGGACCATTCTCGCCAAAGTGAAGCGGGACGTCCTATGTCCATCCCATGCAGACATTAACTTTGAAGAGCCATCAAAGTCTATGGATATGGTTGTCACTCCCTCGTCCAAAGTGTCTCAAATTCCTAAGTTGATCGATGCCAAAGATGACGGCAGGTTGCCGACACCATCTCACATCCCCGGCAGTCCCTGTGTGGAGCACTGTTCCTGTCACAATGACCCCGTGGCTGGCTTTTTGATGCATTGTCAGGACAGAGGAATTCAGAAGGTGTCAGATATTGGAATACTTCAGCAAAGCCCAACCAAGCTGGTCATGACCGGGAATATGATTCAGAAACTCTTGAAATATGATTTTGTCACATATGATAGTTTGGAACTGCTGGACTTGGCAAACAACAGGATTGATTACATTGATAATGAAACTTTCCTGAGTTTAAGCAGTTTGAAAAAACTACGTTTGAATGGCAACAGAATGGAAAAACTGTTTTCCACAATGTTTGTCGGACTCCACAACCTTGAATGTTTGTATCTGGAATACAACCTAATCAAAGAGATTGCTCCGGGCACATTTAATCCCTTGCCAAACCTGAAGCTTTTGTCATTAAATAACAACCAGCTTAGCTCGCTCCCAGCACAGATATTCCGCAACGTACCCCTAGCTAAATTAAACCTGAGAAAAAACCTTCTAATGCACCTTCCAGTGAGCAACGTGCTTGATCAACTTGACTCGCTGGAGCAGATTTATTTAGAGGACAACCTCTGGGACTGCAGCTGTGACTTACTCAGCCTTAAACAATGGGCGGAGAAACTGGGAAAGGATGCTGTGGTGGGGTCCATTTTGTGTCACACCCCAAAGAAAGTGATGCAGACTGAGCTCAGAAGCCTTCATCATGAGATGCTGTGTCCAGGTTTGGGGACTTACAACCCAGTGGCTCCGGGGGAGGAGAGTGTCACAGCCACCTTGGGCCCTGCTGGTGGCGATCGGGGTTTGTTCATCTCCCTCACTGACACCATTCCTCTCTCTGTGCTCATATTGAGCCTTCTGGTTTTCGTCCTCATGATTATTTTCTGCTCAGCCGGTTTGGTGGTGTTTGTGGTCCATCGGCAGCGGCGGCGAGCGAAGAGGAAAGCGGCGGAGGAGCAGCCGCGAGAAAACACCAGCAGCAGCTCCCCCATCCACCTACATTACAGCATGTACGGGCAGAAAACCACACACCACACCCTGACACAAAGAACTGGCTCTGCTAATCTCTACGAGGACAGATCCCACAGCCCCATCGTGCAGATTTGTCGCAACCCCACCTACTGCTCCCAGCATAAGGAGCACGACACGGATTTGGATTACAGCCTGGACGAATCCAACGCCAAGCATCACGTCTGCCGTAGCATCATGGAGAAGGAAAACACTTCCCCCCTCACAGGAAACCCCAGCTCCAAGTTCAGAGCCGTGGCTGGAGAGTACCCCGCAGAGTTTGTCACTCTCGGGAAGCCCAACTCCTTGTACAGGAATATTTTGGAGAGAGAAGAGCTGCAGCAGCTTGGAATAACAGAGTACTTCAGGAAAAACATGCCCCAGCTTCAGGCTGCTGTGGACATGCAGGTCCCCGGGCACCAAGAGGAGTTAAAGCTAATGGAGACAATTATGTACACGAGACCACGCAAGGTCATGCTTGAGCAAACTAAGAATGAGTACTTTGAACTTAAAGCTAATCTGCACACTGAGCCAGACTATTTGGAGGTTCTGGAGCACCAGACTACTTTTAACTGAGCTCAAGATGAAAAGATGACAACATATATCATGTCTAAACCAAGTGCCTTGTCCTGTTTGCTCTGTCGTTCTTTCCAGAGTGTGAAATATCTGACTATATATGTATATGTATCATGGGCTCATCTCTTTAACTGTAGCACAGAATGTACCTGGTTTGTTCTTTAAGTTTCACCTTTTCACAGCCATGTTATGAAGCTGGAGAAAGGTGTCATGTTTTCAGCCAAATGTAACTCAGAGGTGTTGAGCGGGTCACTGTGAATCCCCTCCCATCACCTTTTTACATGTTATTACATTTGCATGGTGTTAGGGCAGTCAAAGGAATTGATCTACGCAGTGACCCTTTCCCGACTTCCTCAAAGGATAAAGCAGATGTTTGGAACCAAAATGAGTGAATTTCAATCACTACTTGACCCAGAATTCTGCTTAATCAGTCCACCCTGAATCCAGCCATGACCCGATTACATCCCCCATTGACCTGAGGCTTCTTTAACGCTGGAGGCAGAACGCTCTCTGTCCCCCAGAGTCAATTGCCAAGCGTACGTCGGAAAACGGGAATAGGAGTGCGCTCCCACTGCTGTCCTCCTGTCAGACAATTGATCCAACAGGAACTTTATTTATTTATTTTTGTACAAACTGGTGATGTTCACAGAAAACATGTATTTTCTTTCTGTTAGAAAGTAGAGCACTTGGAGTACAGTATAGAAACAACTGTAGTCGTGTAAGAAATGCATTGCACTAATCAAACGCCATAAGATGGTGCATGACAATCAAGAGTCCTGCTGAAACATTCTTTGATTTTTGCCAGAAGAAACAGGCCACTGTTGTGTATAGTCATTTTGTGTGCTTTGTGAGTGTGTGTGTGTGTGAGTGAGTGTGTGTGTTTGATGCCAATATTTTATGTCTAATTAATATAACGGCACTTGAGAACATTGCCCCTCCTGAGGTGATTCCAGGTGGGGCGTTTTTTAGCACATGGATGATGATCGGCGCTTCAAAAGTAAAGTTCTGTTTTAGGTTTCCTCTTTACATCTCATCCCAAAAGCAACGGACGGTGGATGAGTGGATGCTGTCGCTGTTCAGGACTCCTTCATACTCACTGCAGTCCAGACAGTTCGTGTGAGCACACACTCTGTAGCTTTTCTACCTAACTAGATTGAATTATTTATTCTGTATATGTTGTATATACTTATGTTCCAGTATATCTTGGGTTTGTGTGCCTTCAGTGCTGTACAGAATACAAAAGAGAGGTTGTAACTGAAACAGTAAATAAAGAATTGCAATATTCTGTCAAATGTTGGTAATAAATTTGGAGCTTCTCTCCACAAATTAACACATTGCGCTTTGGCTGAAAAGTACTTTATCTGTGTTATCACTCCTATTTAATGCATATGTATATTTACCTGAATATATGTCCTTAATCTACATTTGGTTTCTCTCCTGCTGCGTGGATAATTCGTCTCCCACCGATGGCTCAAACCCGGCCTTTAATTGTGAGTTCAGGGTTTTTTCCAGCCATGCTTTTCTCTCACTTCCTGTTTCTACATAAAAAGCCAGTCCTCATTCATGAGGACTGGCTTTTCACAAAATGAAAAACTTGCTGAAGATGTTTTTTGCGTTAGACTTTAAAGAATTTGGCTCCTCAAAAGCAAAGCAAAGTGTGTGCTTATTCTGAGGTATTTTGAATTTGGGGACTGGCTTCAATTAAGCGGATTCCCTTATGAACTGAAGTAACAGTAGTTGGGGAAATATATAATAGATAAACCACAGCAACTCAAACAAGGGGCAGTCAAAAACACATCAGAATTAGGTTTTCGACATTCTGAGCAGCACAAATATCATTTCCCAGCCTGACCGATGATTAGATCCCAATAAGCACTTTGTGATTCATATCAACTTGAATGTCTGCCCAGATCTTGCGTGCTTTGGGCCAAATAGATGCCACTTGTGGCCCTTGCAGCTCAGATAAATGTGATATGGGCCAGATGTGGTTTAAAACCTGTGAGCAAGCATTAACTTTGGCTAGAAAAACAGTACTGTCCAAATATCAAACCTTGTCCCAGTACAGATTTAATTTGGGGCACGGCTCTGTGGATCTGTGGCTCAGTTAAAGCAGCCAGAGTCAGCTCCGTCTTTTAAAGCCAAATATGGGCAGAGCTTTCCAGCTATCAGAAAGGGTGGCACACTTAAATCTGTACCTCACAGTGATTTGATCAAATTACTGTGCAGGACAGTTAGCCATTCCCTCAGGTTTTATTACCCAACAGAAACAAAAGGCAAAAACAGATATTGTGCAAAGGTCTCTTTTTATTTAACATCTGAGGCAGACAAATGTAGCTTTCTCTTAATCTACAGTTTACCCTTTTAGACCTCACTTTTAATCTTGCTTTGTCCTCCACTTCATGGTTCATTTCCATTGGCTTTGTTGGTGTAAAAATATAATTTTATCTCTATATCCCGTGTTATTGCTATTTTTGTTTAAACAACTAAAAGGAATAGGAACAAATTCTTTGTTGTGACAGCGTTGTCAGTTAAAACATTTGCTAGGTTTGTGCTTGAGCTGTAGTTTTGGAGAAAAAAGTTGCAAATCCACTGAAAATGGTCAGCTGCAGGAAGTTTTCTGAAATTCTGTGAGAAAGCAATGAGCACTGATGATGGTTGCCATAATGATAATTAACCCCCCATATATCTCTGTAAACATAAATGAAAAACAAATCCACTCCAAAGCTTGTTTATCATTTATCCAAAACCCCTGTGCTGAAATGTTTGGGACACCCCCTCTGGTCATTGGTAGTTGGTCCTGCTCGGGGCACCTCCCCTGCTCCGTTAATTCGTTCAGCTGTGCAATGTTAGAAATGTACCTCAGTGCTTCCAGGTTAAAGCCAACGGTTTGTCACAGAAGTCTGCTACAGATTTAACCAGACTGGGTGCCACGCAATCAGGTGCGGAGACCATCAGTTTCGACCAGTTTTTATTTATTTTCTTTTATTTAAAGAGGTGAATATATATCACATGATGGGGAAACACGTTTTAAGCAAATTCTTTTCTTTTATTGCACATTCAGTGGCTGTTATTGTTTCTGATTTGTCTGCATTTGGAAAATAAAGATTTCCATAAGAGACAACACTAAATGTTTTTTTTTTCGTTATGCTGTTTCTGATTAGTTTCTTGATCCTCTGAACTTTTGCATTCAGACTGAAAATATTTTACCTGACTTTTTTTTTTATTTGGAAGAAAACCGCTTACTTTGACTGGCTCCAACTCAGTTAAGAATGTTGCTCCCTCGCTCTGAATGTGATGTGTGCTGGTGTGTGTGTGTGTTTTTTCGGCAGCCAGGTCAGCTGTGCAGCCGAGAAAACAAAAAGAAACATCCAGTCATTTTTCACTGCACCACAACCCCAGGTAAGTAAACGCAAGGCTCTTTGATAGAGTCCTTTTTAAAGACAGTTGTAGTTTGAATGAAAATATGTCATAATGGCGTCTTTAGGAGAACGCTGCACTGAGAGCTGGACCTGAGACGGGCAGAGAGCGGCAGGGCCTCAGGTCAGTTTATCGATCTTCCATCCTCACATGAGAAACGTAAAAAAAAAAAAGGGAAACAATTCATGTGCGCTTAATGATGTATCCCAAAGCGCTGAGGCTGGAATGAACCTGGAATGAAGGTTCTGAATCTGAGAGGCGTGGCAGACGTCACAGCTGACAATTCACTTGATCACACAGAGGTGATGATAAACAGCCCCCCCAAGATCTGCCGCCTGTGCAGGTTAAGTAACCCAAAACAGTATTGGAATCCCTGGTTCTAAGCAGCATAAGTGATATGAGGTGGTTTTGCTGTATACATTTGCACAACAATGATGAAAATGGCGGCGCATTAGGAGTAAGTGCCTCTTGTTCGCTATAAGCAGCCTGAACAGTAATAACTATGAATGCCTGTGTTCAAATGTAGCTCCTGCAAAGTAATACTGTTGTCCACTCCCTGGTGCATTAACTGTAATCATATGTAAGGCAATCATGTGGAAATTTGAGCAACGCTGTTTGCTGCAGAACCTGCAGAGAGCCCGACACAAAAAAGTCGGCCATAAAATGCATCCCTGATATGCTCACACATGCACGAGGCCCCCTTAAGCTCAGCTCACAGAGCTAAACAAACTCAGACCTGAACTCAAACAATGCGTCAGTAAGCAGCTGGGACTATTTACAATTCATGTTGAATGCTGCCTGTTCTTTGTTTGTTTGGTTTATATCACAGCCAGAAAGGATAGCTTCATGTCTTGTGACCCAAAATGTAGTTCCACAGACTTCGTTGTGAAGTGTTTTGACAGACATTTGCCGAAAAGTGGCATATTCAATGGCTTTGATTCGCACAATAACTGGTGATCCTCTGTGAATACCCTGCAGTGTCCACAGTCTCATTTGCACTGCTGAAGATATATTGACTTCAATCACAAAGCATTTTCAGAAAAGAATCAGAAAAATCCATACCATCTCACCAAGTTATTATGTATAAAATGGTCTTTGTTTTTAACTCCTGTAGCCGCCGGTAATACATTTTCATGTAAAAGCGCTGAACAGCTCTTCCCAACAATAATATCGATCAGTCTTTTAGCATTCAAGAGATTTACTAACTTCTTTGAAATGAGCAGCAGTAATTAATGGCAAATATCTCCAGGCTTCCATGCTTTCTGGCTTTTCTATTCCTGCAGACATTTTATGAATGGAGAGGAGCAGGGCTGCAGCACAATGGAACCGGTGGATTTTATAGAAAAGCTACAGGTTCTGAAGGAGTAGCATTAAAAAACGTAGAAGCAAAGCATTCGTTAGAGGCTGCATACACTTGTGTCTGGGTTTGGTCTGTAGTTCAGTCTGAGATGAGTAAATGTCCCTCTGTGTGCCACTTCAGTAAATGGCTTCAGAAACCTTACTGGCAGACAGGACAAACTGTGACTGAAAACAAAACAAAAAACAATATGCTAATTACACAAGTACAAAAACGAGTACAGTAGGGAGACTGAGATTTAAAAGCACCTATAGCAGCAAAAACATGACGGCACCCAGAAACACCCAAACAACTCCTGGTAGTGATGCAGAAACAACGCCACAGCTGCACAAAAAGCCGGAGAATTTACAGCTAAACTGAATCAACTAATGTCTGTATTACTGAAAGGACATTTGTCCATATCCAGAGTTGCGCGGCGCACTCAGGAGCCCCGGCCACATCTGAAGCCTCATTACAAGGAGGGATTTCTCCTTTCAGCACCCCCTCGCATCCCAGCTGAACTGTAGTCTGTTGCTGAGCTTTACCCTGGGGGCGATCTTATGATACTGTCTGCTCAACAGAGCAGCCACGGACACTGAACCCCGATCCTGTTGTTCGCTCGGCACACACTGTAAACACCGCTGACCCAGTTTTGCATCCGGACATCAGAAGTATTAGTCGCAGGATGTATTGTGTTAAATCCTTTGTTGTGAGCAGTTGTGCAGGTATAGGAATAAATACTCTGTGGAAAGAAAAATCCTTCAAACCAGATACTAATTCCATCCACTGATAGTATATTTGTTTGTTTTTTATTTGTTTTGTTGTTTCTTTGTTTCAGACATCACGCCATTGTGCTCCCAATGCTTCTGTTTTCACTCCCATTGTGTGGGCAGCATTTTGTGTTCGGAAACAATAGTTTCTCCACCACCCATAAAACCAACTACGCCAAAAAACGATGCCTTTCTTTAGCATGCCCATGTCACAGCAAGCTGTGTCTATCACAGTTTCTATCAGGACAAGAACCCGATTGAAGAGCGACAGAAAACGAGTGCCCAAAAAAAGTCAATGGCTGCACTTCATCAGCAAATGGCTTCTGGCATGCCGCACATGCCAGATTGATGATAAAGATCAGTAATGAGGAATTTCTCCCCTTAATAGATTGCGTGCAGCATTTCATCAGCTGTGGCATATATAACACAGTCAAACTGGATGTGGAGTGAGGTCATTACCGATCCATTAATTAAATGCTGGTTCAGGTCACAGAAGGAACAGAAATAGTGTTGATTGGTCCTGTTTTCCTCACAAGTCTACATTTACATTAAACGGTGCCTTTCACTCACTCTGGGTTAAAAAGGTGGAGGGCAGTGATTACAATGAGTTTTGTGAGGCCTAGTCGTTTCACCTTTCACCTCAGAGAAAAGTAGAGAACCTTCCACCTCTCCAGAGACACGATGCTTTATAGGAAACATCCAGGATGGATGTGATTTATTATTTTTTTTACTTTATTTCCTGCAAAACCCAAATCTGATCTGCAGCCAAAACGCAACTTCTTAAAGATTACTACTTTATGTTTCAGTGAATGCTTATGTGTCATTCATATTAGTCATACTTTGCTGGCTCGGCTCTGCTTTGATAGAGAAATGGCTAAAATTAAGAGATTTTTCAATGACTAGATGCACTTAATGGTGATTGAGGAAAGAATTATGATTACATTTTGTAACTCTAATTACTTTATGCACTGTAATGAGAATTTTAACCAGGCATTACTGAATTGATTGATCCAAGGCCACACAGCACATGACATTCCGGTTCAGGGAGCTTCACATTACTTAGTCATTTGTCCCAGATGGAAAATAACCCCAGCTGTGGCAAGTACTTTTTTAAAATAAGTAAACCCCAGTAAATGTCTCACAAAACTGTGTTGCTTCTCTTTACCCTGAAGCAGCCTGTGATAGTGTGAGCCTGAGTAATTTGTGAATTTGTTTTTACTTCCTTAAAGTCAAAGAGATGCATTGATTTCTCTCTTTTTGTCAATACTATAAAATTGTTTAAGCGGTAGAAAATCAACCCATCACGCTTCACAAAAAATGATGCTGACGTCACACTCCAGCTGGCCTTTGTTCACACATCAACGACATCCAAGCAGAGCAAAAAAGCAAGCAACGCTTCGTTACTTAAATAGTACATGAACTAAACATATGTGGCAAAACTAGTATTTTTGTGCTAATGTAGCCACATGCAGTGTGTATGCGCAGGCATTGTATACTTTTGTTGGACGTGAATGAAGTAGGAAGCGCCTTATCGACATCTTTCAGGACAGAGTCACAAGTCGTGCTTGTGCTCCCCGCATTATAATGCATCTCCTCATAAGATCACTGCAGAAAAATGAGATGGTAGCCCAAAGTGTGTCTAATAATATTACAAGCTAATGACCCATTTCAAGAAGTGCATTGCCCGGCCCACTTGGCACGCCGAACAGGATCACTGATGGGCTTTCACGGCTTGAGAGGACGTGCAGACGCAGCAGCTCGAGCCATTGGTTCATTCCTCCGCTGACTGATGGTGCAATTAAATGTTTCATAGGGTGCCAACGTCGGTGCCACTGCAGAGGCTCCGAGTCACCGAATTCCTCTAACACAAAGAGCTGTCAGGAAAAGCACAAACGTAAGACAGAAGCCGACTTCTTATTTCTGTTTCATTGTTTCTTTTCATTTCCTTCTGTTTGCCTCATCTTTACTTAGTCTAACTTTGCCGTTCTCCTCTCTGTCCCTGCACACCAGTGGTCCATCTGAGTCATATCAATTAGAGATATAAACTTTAGACCTCTGCTCTCAAAATGAACTCTCTATGCAAGGCAGGATCCACATTAATATATCGCGCTTCGCTTCTCGGGCTTTGTTGTACATTTTATATGGTGCAAAGGTGCAGAAATAGAGAGAAAAAAACACCCATTAGTAACCAAATCCAGAATCAATCATTAATATTATCCTCACAACGTGATGCATTCAAGTATGCTACAAATCATCAGCACTTCAGAGCAGAACCCCTTATCCGAAAACCTTATAAGGATTTTTTTGCCCCTTTGTTCTTCTTGATTCTGGGATAAAAGGTGTGTAGCTGGAAAGCTGAAAAGAGGAATTTTAAATAATGTAAAAAACATAAATCTGTCTACATTTGTTTAACTACACAACACCAGAGTGGACGTGTTGTATTGTATTTAAAATCTGCTTTGGATTATTTTTTTGGCAGAGTATGATCTAACATGCAGACCTGTGTGTGAGTGTGGGTTTTTCTCAAACTATAACTATGAATTTATACCCATATGCTGAGCATAAATTGTACAGTCTTCAAAACTTCTGGGTACCCCATGCTTTGCCATGATATTCCATCTTGCAGTTCAGCAAAGCGTACTCCTTGGATTCTGACAACATCTGAAGTGAACTTTGGCCGAGAAAACAAAAGAATCTTGACATTCCACGTAACATCGACCACTTCCAAACCAATCAAAAAAGGGTGCTCTGCAGGCTAGAGGACATATGGTGAGTGAGACTGACAAACATGTAACCAGGCTGTAATCAGCAGCAGATTAGTGCTGTTTTGCATAAAGATGCCCCAGTGGCACACATTTAGAAAAAAGGCAGATTAAGGACAGCGACTAAGGTTTTGGCAATCAGTGACTGAAATATGGAGATGGCTGATCTTTTTTTCAAATGTTATATTGAAAAATATCAAATAAAACATGGGTTATCTCAGAAAAAAGGCCCTCATAACAAGAAAAAGTAGCAACAGAAGGCTGAGGGCAGAGCTGAAAGCGTGCAGGTGTACCCCTGCTGAAGTCTTGTTGCCAGTTGCACAAACACTGTTGTAAAAGGTAGTGGCATCTAGTGGAAAAGTGTGCTGCTGGTTTCAAAGCAACAAAACCCCACTGTTGATCATCTATTTATGTTTTCTGTTTTGGGAAACACATTTATGAATGTAGCACTGCAAAGTGGAACTGTAAAGCACATCTGTATTGGCTTCATTCTTCACACCTGCTGTCTACATCCATCTATGAGGAACTCCAGGCCAATCCGACCAGTCAAATTCAAATTCCCAAATGTTTCCCAACTACATTTATGTCAGACTAATGTGGGATTTACTGATTTTTGTAAGTGCTGATATAAACTGTACTTTAAGGAAGCCCAGAACATTTTGGCCAGCTCTGCTTTAAAGTGTAAATATACTTTATTTCCTGCATATTTTTTTTAATGAGATGCAAAGAACAAGTCAAATACTTGAAATAATCAATACATCAGATAAGCTTGTTGTGGAACAAAGCAGCCGTGCATCATTTTTATCTGTTAAATCTGTCAATAAGCGGCTGACTGATTTTCAATCTCCCTCTTTAAACATAACGGCTTCTTAAGATGCTTGTTGACGTGTTCGGATCATCCATTGGAGAAATTTAAAATGTCTGGCATCAACAGACCCGTCTGAAAATCCCACTCAGCATATAAATCAGATGACTCATGGGTCACATCCCCTAGCGGTCTCGAGTTCTCCAGCATTTCAGTCCTTGGACTGCCTGTTTGGGGCTTTGGACCATCCTCTGGCAAAGTCACTAAGTCCCTGAAGTCCCTTTTGTGGATATTTTGAAGCTTCTTATTTGGAATTACTGCAAGTCCTTAATCTTGTGGATTTAAGAAAAATGGATTGCTCGGGAAGACCGGCAAATACAGTATTTAGCAGGGAAATAGAATTATGTGTTCATGGGGGTTTCCTTAATTGTTAAAAATCTTAAAACCCTCTGTGTGGGTCAGTAATCAATTCGCAAATAGAGCTCCACCAGCTTCCACCCACAAGCTTTTATCTTGAGTAACTGCAGAAATCTAGAAAAAACATCATCTCACACTGATGCAAACTTAGGTCATTTCTCCTTTTGCTGTGAAAAAGTTCTGAGCCATCTTTCATCTCTGCATGTTTGACTTCCAAGCAGGCAGAATGTCTTTGCTGAGGAGCCACTGCCCACATTTTCTGTAGGTCTTTCAGTGTTTTTCTTTGGACATTGGCTTCTTAATTCATGTTGAGTTGTTGAGTTTTGTTGTTGTTAAACCTCTTAAGATTCAAACAAAAAAAAGCCCTCAACACAACGGTAACATGGTGTTTGTACTACAGACAACTTGGCAAAGAAGTCATTTCAAATAGTATCTTTAGTCTCCTTGGTACTAAAAACCGCCAAAGATAACACAGTTTGACAGGCAGAAAATAGGATTTTTGTAGCAACAAGGTGATTCCCAAAGCGCTATTAGACAACTTGGCATATCTCAGTGTGTTCATAAAAATGGAAGGAAACTGGACGAGTGGAGGACAAAAGAAGACGCTTCAGTCAGTTTTTTTCTGTTATTTTGCAAATGAGTCATGGCTGAAGATTTTAGCTCAGTTATGTAATTAATTACGGTTCAAATTCATCGAGGAATACTTGATTCTCCTTTCCTTTAGGCTGTATACGCTCCTTATGTTGCATTCGTGACGTCGGCAGTCGAAGCAGTTCAGTCATTTTTTTACTCATGTTTTTAAGCTGCAAGAATTAAAAAAAGAAGTTCAGATTGTACTTCGAGGCACTTCTACACGTTTCCTTCCCCTTGCAAGCGTCATTAGTCTTTTGAACTCAGATTTGTTTTTACTTTCTCGTTTGGGATTTTAGTTTGTGGTGAGGTGTGCAGTGAAAGGGCACGTGCACACAATTAACCGTGCAGCGAAAGTCATGAGTGTCGTGTTTGTTCCTCAGCTGAGGATAAGACTTTGGTCGGTTTGCATACCAGGCTACAGACGTGCCTATCTCACATACAAGTCTCAGCTTGCTCAGGAATGGTCGCTCGGACTTGACGTTACATGACCCAGTGCACATGGCTGCGCAGTGTGCTGTGCGTTGCGGTCTCTATGTTTCTCACACTTTGCTGTTTCCACGCTCACTGAAGCCAACATGTGCTTTCAATACCACCCACCGCAAATCCCACGACCCGGGCTAATTTGTTCCCGATGACAAACGTCGCACACTCCCACATGCCCACACTCACAGGCAAACACCTCTTACTGTCAAACTTCCCTAAGTCAGCTGCTCCGGATCAATAGCTGAAATCACAGCTTCTGTGAATTCTGCACATTTTACACGCAGGCTCTCCTCATTTCCAGCCCCGTGCACACACACCCACTGTGAGTCTAACAAACATGACGAATCACTCCAAAATCCCTTGGAGCATCTCCCCCCCTCCTTCCTTTTTTTTATGATCCATGGGGTGAACAGGACACTGTTGAGGCTTTTCACCCAGCGCTACTGGGCTGCTGTTAGATCTGCTGTGAGTAAGGTCGCACGCTTCAGCACAAACCCCCAGCCCCCCACCATCTCAACAGCTCCCCTCACAAACACACTTGCACACTTCCAAAGGTGCATACGGGGATTTTTGTAACTGGATACACACACCACTTCGCTCCAGAAGCTCGAGCTCGCTGTCAGCTCGGAGCAAAAGAGGCTTCCAGCTCCCTGGAGTTTGGCCTCTTCTTTCCTCCGCTGTGGGATTTTTCCCCAATTCTCCTCACCTCTTTTCCCCCCTCACACTGCAGCCACCTTGCACACAATCCTCTTCTCCCTGTCTTCATTTCCCCTGACCGTTTCTCGCCTTCCATAATGCCACACATAATGCAGTGGCGCGTCGCTATCAGCCCCACGCTCTCAGTGTTACAAGTGCATCCAGCCTCTTATGCTCTCTCTCTCGCCCCCTGGGCTATTTTTAGCTGCCTTTCTGCGCCTACACAAAAGAGCCAGAGCCTCCCAAACTTCACAAGAATCTCATTATGCTGCATGGATCACCTGCAGAAGTTAGAGGCGTGAACTTCATCAGATCAAATCTCTCTGAAACAGGATGGCCGATGTACCTGAGGAGGTCCCTGAATCCTCAGTAAGATGCACACATCTTGTGTTTCCTTCTCTTCTATCTGCATCAAGCATGCCAAACCTCGGAAACTCACAGGAGGTGCTTTGTAATCTTTGCAGTCACTCAGTGGGACTTTTTCCTGCTTTTGTCGTTTTCATGTATTCTTCTTTTTGAGCCGGGCACGTGGGTGTCTTTAACATGTGTCACTGGGGGGGCGAGCATCAAAGGACGCGTATGACAGGATGACCTTTTTCTGCTGCTTCACTTTTATTTAATATCAATGAAGCTCTTCAGCATTTTTAGATACACTCGGCTCGTTGGGCCCGGGTGGGGGTGGCATTTGAGAGAGGGGCTTATGCCTTCATTTGCATAGGCTGGCTTCACGGGTGGTTTTCACCGAATGAGTCCACTGACCTAGAATCACAGGACACTACCCGAGAAAAACAACGGAGAAACAAAACAGATATATCAAATGACAACATTTTAAACAATGAAAGAGAGGCAATATGCAAGCCATTTTGGTTAAGGCAGGACACCAGAATGCAGCTCCTTTCTGGAGAGAGGAGGATGTCAAAGGTGTCATCTGTGTCCACTGGGTTCATTTTCCACAGGTGTGCTTCCAATGACAATGGCAGCGGCCATCTTGTTACAAATGAAAGAGATGGCCTGAAGGACATTCTTGTAAAGAAAGAAAGAAAGAAAGAAAGAAAGAAAGAAAGAAAGAAAGAAA